>LSSL01004174.1:0-10227 GCA_001953115.1 Smittium mucronatum
TGTAATTTTATTTTAGTTTTATTCTAGTGTTTAAATATTATAAATAAATTCTCTTTAAAAAAAAAAAAAAGGATGCTCATAGACACCCTAATGACCCCCCAGAAAACTTCCAAAACCTCGGTACACTCACTATAATGATTTAAAATATTTGGGATATAATATATACCAAATAAGAACTCGAAGAGTACCTGCATCGTGACAATTCAAAGATTTTCATTCTCACTAAACCTTCCTCAATTATTAATTTTATCAGCACCTTCTTCCAGGATACACCACTATCAAACAAAAGTCATATTTGATCAAAAATGGCAGTTTACTCCTAATAGTCTTTAAAAAAAACAACGTAAGTCTTAAACTAAGCTAGTTTAAGTCCAAAACATCATGGCTGGCTGGTACTGTGTAAGGTATTACCAGTACTGATCAAAAATTCACTCTGCTTGTTAAAAAATCTCACATACCGAATATGGGGGTTATGTAAAGGCCGTTTTTAAGCCAATTCCTGGTCAAATTTAAAATTTTTTTGAAAAAATTTAAATATTTAATATTAATAGGTGACCTGCATATGGATGTTCAGGTCTTTTCAAATTTCAAATCCAATCTAGGTTTTGGGATTCAGCTAGCCAAAGTAGACAACTCCTCAGGCTCAAGATGAAATCAAAATACTTTTGGGCGATAGTTGACCATACATTATATTCCGGTTTAAACTGCAGATCCAGCAGCTGTCTAGCTGACTGTATAATTTATCTACCTGTAAAAAAATCCAATATCAATGACCTAGAGCTTCGACTGGTTAAAAAATTAAAAAAAAAATATCACTTCGAAGTTGCCGTTTATTAATAGCAAATTAACCAACAGAAACCTATTAAAGGATTTGAGAGCCCTAAAGTCGAGTCTAAAAGAACCATGTTAAAGTTTATATATAACTTTTGGGTCTAAAAACACTCATGGGCAGAGTTTTTATCAACGAAAATGATATTATAACTGTCTTGTCAGTTCGGAAACTCCAAAAAATCACAGTCCAAAAAAATATTTTTAAAAAAATTAAAAAAAATAAAGTATCTAAAGACGATTAAGTAATGGCCAAATCGGTTGCTTTGGACTCAATTCCATCAGATAAAATACCAAAAAAAGATGGATGATCTCCGAAAAATTATTCCAGAATAACTCCAAAAGGGTATGGCAATTCATATTATATCGCACTGGGAATGTATCTAAAATCTTGAAAAATGGTCCAGAATATGATATTAACAAAAAAAGTAATTACAGATAATATAGAAAAAAGGAAAATTGTACAAATTACTTCAATGAATTAGAAATGGATAAAACTGGAAATAGTATAAGCCCCTCAAAGTGGAAAAAACCTGATGCATATTGACATCGACTACTTCTCAGAGTGTAATCACTCTATTTATTGTTCATAAATCAGTTATTCTCTTATTGATACCCTAAAAAAAAGGCTCCGTGATCCGATATCATAACTATTAAATTTGGATGTTTTTCATGGAGAAGAAGGCCCCGGCCTCAAATTTAGAAAAGAAAATTGATAAAATTACAAGTTAATATACTGATACTGGGATATACCACTTTATGGACAAAAAAAAAGAATTGACTGTATCTTGAAAAGAGGGAACATATATATTCGGATGGTTGAAAAAAAATATTACTCTTTCCAACTCTTTATAAGCCATTGGCGAAAATTGTGACGACCAAATCACCAAAAAGTTGTCAAAAAATATAATCTTATAGCTAAAAGCAGGGGAGGGGGGTTAAGAAATTTATAGGAAAGAACCGTTCAGGCAAACACCATCTTTGAAATTATAAAACTCAGAAAAATTAAAAACTTGGATATGATATATAGAATATATCATGGCGTATGATTCGGTACAACCATGGCCTTACTGTACCTGTTGAGATCAATAGGGATCGATGAAAAAATCCTTAATATAACCAATGGACTATTAAGGCACCAAAAAATATCTGTAAGGATTGATGATGAAATTTCAGAACCTTCAAAAAAAATAAATGGGATTTACTAAGGATATCCAGCGTCACATATTCTATTCGATTTTTACATCAATGATATTTTTAAAGATATAATTGGGGTAGAAGAGCCAGGAATAAATCGAAAAATTCCTTGACTGCTTTTTGCTGAAGATTCATTCCTATTGTTTTATTTAAAAGAAAGTTTACAAAAATTGTTAGATGCATTATCATCTGGTTTAACATCTGGAAAATGAAAATAAAACCAAAAAAGTGTGGGTTCATGAATCTAGACCCCGATTGACACAATAAACCAACTGTAACAGGTCAAGCTATAACTAGAACAGATCTACATAAATATTTGGGATATATTATGAATATCAAATGGAAAGTTTCATATAATATCAAGCAGAATAAAATGAAGACCACTAAAGTATTTTTGCGAATATGGAATTCTGAGACAGAAAGATGTGCTGAAAGCACTGAAAATTAAATCCATCATCCATGCGCTAATTTATATTGGTCTTTATGGTGGAGAAAAATTAGGGGTGAATAAAACTAGGTGAAAACATATCAAAAAAACAATTTTTAAATCAAAATTAGTAGTATCTAAAGTTGGTCGAGACGCTTCTATTGATAGGATTATGTAGAAATTAGGAATAAAATCGGTATTCATCGAGAAAAGCACAACCCGTGAGAGTGCAAGCCTCAAATGAACCACCTCAAAAGCGTGGATATTATATTTAATAAATCAGTCCCTCACTGAAAAAAGAAAGCCTGGATCTCCGGGAGCTCCATATAGATAAAAAAATATCGTAAAAAATAATTAAGCTCTAAAAAATTTCATATCATTGGCAGAAAGAAAACATTAAAATAATCGATCCAAAACACTACTCTGGACTCAGGATCGAAAAATAAAACATAAAGGAAACTGAATCGGTTTCATTGGTTTGCACACTGAACTGAAAAAGAGTCCCAATAAAGTTCTAAACTCACGAATAGATAGCTTCTAAACCACACAGAGGCTTTGAAACTCAAAAATATTCCCAGATGAATTTATATCTTTTTGTACCTGCTGCAGTCGATATTTAACGAAGACTGTTGAATACATACCCCTAGACAGCAACCGATAGCATTAGATCAGATCACATACAATCGAAAGTTTTTCATCGTACCTATCGAAAATTTTCAAGAAAGTTAGTTTCTCTCGTTCAACGAATTTTAGATGGAAATAGTTGGCAAACTCTTGGGGAGAGGGGTTATAAAAAAAATTTCAGCTAGCTTCACAGTGGTGCCTCCTATTCTAATCTAGAGTTGGATACATACAGATTTTTTTCTAGCATCCCGGTTGAAAATTCGCTTGTACTAAAAAGATTAAATGAATATATAGCGCACTTGAACCTTTGTTTAACTGTTACGAAGAAACGTTAGAGGATGAGATGAGTAGGGTGAGATTTTTAAAGAAAATTTCGCAATTTTTTAAACTTTTTTAAATACGTTTCGAAATAATTTTTATTTTAAAAATTCAAACACTAAAGAAAAAAACGAGAATTCAAAAAGTTAAATAGAAAATATGTACTAATTCGCCTACTTTTTCAAAGAATAGTCTTTAATTCAAAAGAAATAAAGCCCAGAAGTCGAGTTCCAGAAAAAAGATTGCGAAAAAAAGCCCCATTGGATAATAAAGTTCTAAGAGATACAATATTTAAGCGAAAAATGCAATCTGCTTGTTCTAAAACCACATTTAGCTTTAAAACCAACCTTTTAGATTTCTAATGTTGAAAAAAACGCAATTTTATATTTTTTTCGTAATCTTCTTAAATATATATGTATTCTTTATGCCATTTACTAAAAAAATTAGATTATCATAACGGATAATTTGCAGGAAATCAGATACAAATAATAAGTTTTTTAGAGTTTTTAGCGATTTGAATACCATATATTTCTCTTAGTAAGAATCAATCGAGTCACTGATTCTACAAATAACTCCAATACATGACGTAAAAAAATAAAAAATAACTAAATAAGAGTGCTATTGCTATGCATTTTAGTTTTTTTCTTTTCTTTTCTTATTTTTTTTTTGAAAGTTTTAAAACTAAATGTAACTATTTTTATTTTTTTATATAGAAATTGATACTCGATTTCGAATATCTGGACAAAAATCATAATATAGTCAGGTAGATAATGTATTTCTTAAATTTTATAACTTTTTATAAAAAATTGAAACTAAATAAAGATATTAAAAATTATTGATTTTATAAGTTTGAAATGATCTCAACACTCGTTTTTGGTTTCATAGATTTATATATTTTTTTGTTTATATGATCTTGATATAGATGGAAAACATCTCAGAATTTTTCGTAATTATTTTAAATTCAAAAAAAAAGCCTCTCAAATCATCTTTAAAAGAGCATTTTATCTCAACCCTAACTATTCAACCCAAGGCTTATCTAAATGCTACACTTATATATTTATTATGTTCTAATTAATAATATTATCGTTGATTCAAATATGAATTAGATCTTTTTGTGTAATTTTTGGTCAGGGGTGCCGAATAAGGTTATCATTTCATAACTTTATCAGGCCAGTTAATTTTTTTTCCAAATAAAAACTTATTACCAATTCTATTTCGATCTTCCTTTAGGATTTTAATTTTTAAAAAATATATACTATATTATGCAGTGTATTCTTTGACTGTTTGACCTTATCATATTCTGGAAAGACATTTTACTATTTCTCATTGACAGCAACAATATAGTATTGGCTTCGAATAAATTTTGAAAATATTCAATACTTTATCCAAAGGCTGTCATATTAGTTGTGATAACTTCATGTAGTGAGGCATCATCCAATAAATATTTTTCCGGGTATATAATTTCATTGATAGACATGTTACTTTGATTAAATAATAATTAAATAACTAAATTATCCAGTATACAATTTTTAAGGCCAATATTTAACGTGTTAGCTATACATTCTTTTTTTTATGTCTTTAGCCCAATAATTTCCTACCAATAAATCTACTTTCGTACAATATTCTTGTAAATAAACATATTTTGGTGTAGAAATATTCGGCCACCCTCCATTTTCTGTCGTTTAAGTTTATAAAAAATGCACAATGGATAATAACCAACCTTTTTTTTTTAATCGATAAAATTTTAATAATGATATTTAATTTTAAGAAATAAAATTTTAAAATTACAGATTCATGTTTTTTTATAAACAAAAAATAATTAGCCTATCTAATCGTTTTCCTCATTTTCTATTATAAGAGCGTTTATAAGACGGTAATATTTACAGCTAGTAAGTTAATTCATGTCATTATTTTGGACGTGCATTGGAAGAAAGGAAACAGGTTTGATACCTGTCAATACAATAATGAACTCTACGAATTAATGATCTGAAAATTCTCTCCAATAATCCAATTTCACTATCTTGAAAATTTTTAATTTATCCAAAATTTCTCTTTCCGAATTAGATTTTAGAGGAGACACCCAGTTAAAGCGACTGAAATGGTCTACAGATGAATAATGCATTTGTAACCCCCACTAAGATTACTAATTATATAAATTATATCTTCTTCAATTATTTTATAGAAAATTCAGATGTTTTTGCTACTATTGTTTGTTTTTTTAATAGAAATTATCTTCTCAAATTTAGAGCATATTTTTACAAACACTCTAAAAATATCTTATTTTGGTCCATAATCACAACTAAATATTTCTTTCTAGGTTAATTAAGAGCTTTTTTGAGCTAATCCATAATGAAAATCTTCGGTGAATTTGAAAATATCCTCTTTAATGAATATCAGAAGAATATTATTGCCTGACATAAAATGTAAAAATTTTCATTCTTTAAAAAGTAGTTTATTTTTAAATTGATTGATTGATTTTTCTTTTGTAATTTCAGTTTCATGATCTTGAAATGCTTTTGAAAATTCTTAAGATTGATTTAAAGTGAGAGAAAAATTATTATTTGTGGGCATGTAATAATTTAACAAATAATTTGATCATTATATTGAATATAATCACAATTGGTTAATTATGTCTAATATCTTTATTTAGTTTCAATTTTTTATAAAAAGTTATAAAATTTAAGAAATACATTATCTACCTGACTATATTATGATTTTTGTCCAGATATTCGAAATCGAGTATCAATTTCTATATAAAAAAATAAAAATAGTTACATTTAGTTTTAAAACTTTCAAAAAAAAAATAAGAAAAGAAAAGAAAAAAACTAAAATGCATAGCAATAGCACTCTTATTTAGTTATTTTTTATTTTTTTACGTCCAGTATTGAGGTTGTTTGTAGAATCAGTGACTCGATTGATTCTTACTAAGAGAAATATATGGTATTCAAATCGCTAAAAACTCTAAAAAACTTATTATTTGTATCTGATTTCCTGCAAATTATCCGTTATGATAATCTAATTTTTTTAGTAAATGGCATAAAGAATACATATATATTTAAGAAGATTACGAAAAAAATATAAAATTGCGTTTTTTTCAACATTAGAAATCTAAAAGGTTGGTTTTAAAGCTAAATGTGGTTTTAGAACAAGCAGATTGCATTTTTCGCTTAAATATTGTATCTCTTAGAACTTTATTATCCAATGGGGCTTTTTTTCGCAATCTTTTTTCTGGAACTCGACTTCTGGGCTTTATTTCTTTTGAATTAAAGACTATTCTTTGAAAAAGTAGGCGAATTAGTACATATTTTCTATTTAACTTTTTGAATTCTCGTTTTTTTTTTCCAGTGTTTATTTAACCAAAATAAAAGACATCTATTAGGATGTATTTTTTTTAAAAAAAATTAATTGGGTTAAAAAAGTGAATTTTATTGCTACAATCTTGATAAAAAATCCAATAATATTTGAATTCTTATTCACACAAAGGCCACAATTACCAATGACAGATCAAAATTACATAAATATCAAATTCACTTGAAAATATTCAAAAATATATTTAAATCAAACCCACTATTTAATAATCACATCTGCATAGGCATCACAGCCACGTAAAACACACACATACCTTTATACATTTTAATAACTTAAAACCCCCCCCCCTAAAACAGTTAAAATGTAATAATGAATGAGGAAATATCTAAATTACTAAAGATTTTATTTCTAAACTAGGCCACTGCTGCAAAATCAGGTTGGTATAAACTCCAAAACCTCTTAAACTACGGCCTTGAATACCTGTACATAGCGACAGTACTACCCGATTTTAACCTTCTAAAATACCCAGAGCTCATAAATCCCCCTCAACCATTGTGGATTATTTCTTCAGATCAGACATCTCGGACAAATAATTAAGGTCCTTGTTGTATAGATATCCAAGAGCTCCAGGTTAATATACGCGCCCTTCAATAAATAGTGGAATCAGCGCTACTACCAAAAATGAAGATCCTAATAAAGTAATTATTAAGGCTAAAATAATAAAATTATCAAGAAAAATAGATCCAATGGTTTTTCAAATAATACAAGAACAGTACGGGGAGATACATATATAAAATTAGTGGGTTTAATGTGAATCATTTTAGCTGATCTAGCAACACATCTAATATACTTGTGATAAGAAATATTTACTTTTGCAAAGTTATTATGGGAAAAGCCTTCGAAGTAAAAGGAGCTCCAGTTAAGCACATAAAAGCCCCAAAGCTATGCAAATCTGCCTTTCTGATGGTGGCTGCTGCTGCTGCAAAACCAAATTTTGCAAATCGTGCCTTCAGCTCCTGATTAAAGCTGCAGTTCTTTTTGTCAAATTCTTTCGCTGTCTAGAAGTAGTCATAAAGCCACCAGTATGAACAAAAAAATCACATTGATTTCGAGGAAACGAAAGAAAAAGGGTAATGTCGAGGTGAAATAGTAGGACAAACTATAATTTGATTTATCCTAATGCCATTCTGGAAAGCACGTGAAACTCTTTTAAATGATCATAGGGTACAAATAAATATAAAAAAAGTTTAAAATATCCTCCAATAAAGGCATCAATCTCTCGCAATGTATCCAGTGTGAACAAAAAGAAGTTTGGGGCTAAAAAAAGTTTTGGCTATCATACAGAAACCATTCTTTGCTATCGAAGATAGCGATAAAAGATGCGTCAAAACCGTTATAAGGAAATAATACAAATCTTTCCTACTCTACGAAGAAACTAGAGAATTCTCAGACCAGTTTTAGTTTTGAGTAATTTAAACAAAAAAAATAAAAAAAAAGAATCTCAAGAAATATATAGTGCATAATTTTTTTCGAATGCTCAGAAATAATGCTTGATGGCTAGTGTTAATCTGAAGGAAACGTTTTTACACGTTTAAATGAATTAATCATGCAGATAATTTCCGAGATATAGATGGGTGAACAAAAACTATAAGTGCGAGCCCTGAATTTTTTGCGGATGTTAAGATTACATATCTTAAGAAAGATAATCCCCCAGGTAATAAAACGAGCTTTTCAGAAAATTTAAAAAAATTACAATTAATCCACTCGATAAACTATAATCTGCGAATCAGGTTATGTATTCCAAAAGAATATCTCTTTAGTATACAATATAATAACATCTCTGTGTTTTTTTATAAGCCAAAAAAATTCGACAATGAAACCGCATCTACCGATTAATCATCTGGAGATGAAGATAAGTAAAATGATTCTGTCGTTGAAGGCTCTTTCATCAATGATCAGAGATATTCAGAAGGATGAAAATATATTAATCAGAAAGGATGAGATTACGCTGAGGAATTTAGAAATATTTATAGAAAAGGCCCAGTCTGGGGTTTGAGATGATTTTTGGAAGAATGGTGCTTAGCCTGCTTCTATAATTAAAGAGATATAATCTTAAATCTCAAAAAAATTGATATCTGTGGTAGGTATCATTCCTCATGCTGTGGAGATCCTTTTTTCGAGGAAAAAATGTCTTAAAAAATAGAACTTATTATATTTTCTAACATAGAATATGAGATATAAATGTTTAAATATACTTCGGACGCATTCTGGTAATTTCTGAAGGTTTTTATGCTTATTTAAGTTATATTATAAAAAAAATTGGTCTTCATATTAATTTAAAGAAATTTCTATCAATTATATTCACTAGAAACTATCCAATTTTTTTAGATGCGTTGTGGAAAATTTTTCTGAAAAAACCAAAATTTTAATCTAGGTGAGTTAATCTGGTGATTCTCACTGAGATTATTTTTTCATTAATTTGAATTAACAATAAATCATTTATTAAATATTGAAACAAGATCTCGATTGATATAAGTACCATAGATATTAAATTTAATATAAGAACCATCGTGTATCATTGCACGAGTGAAGTTGTCTCTTTCAAAATATATTTTCAGTAATCTGAACTAAGCTTGTGATCTTTAAAAGAATAGAATTCTTCTCGAGCTCAGCGAAAATTCACCTTACGAATTATTGATCGTGGTTCAGGGAAAACAATTCAGTATATATAGAAATTTTAATACAGAGCTGGAATCAATGGAAATCCTCATGCTGCTGACTTCCAGTGACTCTAATATCAGACGTGATTTAGAAAAAGAGGATATAAAAGAAAAAGAAAACCCATAAAATTATACTAGCAACCAGAGCTATGGCTTCTGGACCTATCGCAATTATCAATAAATTAAAAAAATAGGAATATGAGAGACGCATTTCATCCCCAACCCGAACAACTGAAAGTAAACCATCTATATGACAAAGAAGAGTTGTTTTAGGGCATGTAAAATAAGTGATGTATTCTCAAAAAAAAAGTTTTCAGTTCTTATTCTATCATATACATAACCTCGAAAAATGTTGCAAAAGTCAGATATTATAGACATACCAAGATTCAGAAACGATTTGCCAAATAGATGCATAAAGGTAGCTGCTATAAAGATAATACTCTTATAGAAATAATATTTTTTTTGTCTAGGGATCGTAAAAAATATGTATTCAGTATCTATAATACTGGCACAAAAATCTAAACATCTAAATTTGATACTGTCGGGAGCGGATTTCCCATACCAGTTAGACTGGTATAAGTCTTCGCTCCTAAACTGTTGTTGTGTAGCCGAAGGTGAGGCAAAGACCAACATACTATTACTAGCATATTCTTCGCCCTCACCCAGAAGAAGCTTTAGGACAGGTATTACTCCCTTACTCCGCCTATCTACACTTCGCCCATTGCTCCCTGTACTGACAACACTAAGTGTTTGTACAGCACTCACGGTAAGAATAACAGGCGAGAACCTTACCGGGGGGTTGGG
>LSSL01004177.1:0-14067 GCA_001953115.1 Smittium mucronatum
GGTAGTCCGGCAGAGGAGCTTATTCTAGTTAGGATAATAGTCTTTTCTATACGTCTTTTTCTTTTTTTCATATTTTTTTAGTATAGTTTTTAATTTCGTTATCTTACAATAAAATTCTGTGATACAAAAAAAAAATTAATATAAAAAATCTTATTATCGAAATTCCAACCAGAACCCAAAATACCAAAAATTTTGGAAAAAAGGAAAGGTGGGAACAAAAAAATAACTCTGAAAACCATCCTAGTTTGAAGATACTGATAAATTTTTTTAAAGATGTGTAGAGGATTAAAGAGCAATTTATTTGATCATAAAATTGGTGGGATAAGGATCTAATATACCTTTAAGGACATTAGATATGTTGAATTAAACCCTTAAGTCCCAAAATATGAGGAAAAATCCTGAGTGCCGCCAAAAAATCTCCTAATGCGTCACAAATAAAAAATTCCCCTTACATTTTACTGTATTTCTCCCCACTTTTATCATGCAATTAGCTTAAAAAACCCTTATTGCAGTGCTAAAGTCGTAAAAATGATATCATGAGATGTATTTCAACGTTGTCAATAATACACTCTTCCACTTACATCTCATCCACACAGACATTAGAATAAACTGCCTAAGAACAAAAGCACTGTAATAAAAAAGTAAACTTTATCTTCAGTGTCAAAAAAAGCTATGGTATAAGTAAATAGTGTTTTAAAAGATTTTATAGAAAAATTTTCACGGTCTATAAAAATACCAGAGGCCTAAAATCAGTATAGGAATTAGCAAAATTAAACCGATAAATAAAATTAATAAAATAGATTCGATAAACGCAATATTCAAGCTTTTAAGAAAAAAATAGCAAAAATATTAATTATATCTGTAAGATATGTTTATCGCATTATCATACGCAATTCTCAGCACAAATATCTAAGATTCAAGATGAAATCCTATCACTTCAAATTCAGAGTAATCCATTTCTGTCTGTTACTAACTTCCCTTACATTTTCTAGGGTAGCAGATCAGTTGTAACAATTTTCATAAAGAAAGGCATAAGAATAATATCTTATTTATACCTCATGATTATAATTGAACAATAAAAAATGAAACTCAAAAATAATACAAAGCTGGAATTAATCAAGCTGAAAAAATTGAGCTATAAGATTAATTTTTACACCTAATCACCATTCTCAATTCAATTGTTCCAGAATTTCAGCATGATAAAAAATAAAAGACAGATATAACTAAAAATAATCCGTTATAAATTGAGATCTACAAAATTGCTAAGATGTGACAAAAAAATTCGTAGATTAGTATATTTTATTGGAAAGCATCAGGCTATTTCTGTTTTAATAACAACAGAAACGCTAATTATAATCAGGTTTTTATTTTTAAGGGGAAAATTTATAAATTCTACAATATCTTGTGGATTAGAAATAATAATTTACAAGAGCGCCAAAAATTGCCTATTTTTCTTTGGAGATCAGCTCAGTATTTGGGATAAAATTCTTTATTCAGAAAACCCATAAATATAAATTTTACAGTGGCCAGATAAAATTCCTGGGAAATAACGTTATTATAGAAATTTTATTTCAGCTATGAGATCTTATAGAAAAACAAAGGTATGTGTAGAAATATATATAAGTATACAAATAGCTATATCTATCTTAGATATTTAAGAAGTAGGAGCGAATATGTTCAGGAAAAAAATATGGATTACCTAAGGAAATTCGGCTGGAAAATCTCAAAAACTATTTCCGATATCTGAAAATATATTGAGGCACTGTTTTGAGAAAAATAAAAAGGTATAAAATTTGTTATAAAACATCAGCGACGGATCAAAAAGATATCCTTAGATGAAATATATCTCAGAAAGAATGAACCGTGTCTGAAGAAAACCTCCATATATTACAGAAAGATTATTTGCAGATGACATCGATCTACTATCTTCACATCAAAACAAAAAATTAGAAATATAATGATTTTTTTAAAAGGGCCCAGCTTTAGCTGCTCAGAATGTACTCATTCAGAATTGTAGCATATGATTGAAATTTTAATTTTTTCCTCAGTGGAATTCTATTATCCGAATATTGCTGATAACAATTCGATAAAGGGTAACAGACATATTAATGAGCCCATTTCGGAAATGTGAAATATATTTTCATACATTATCGAGTAACACTCTTAACTCTCCAACAATTATGCTTTCAACTTCAATAATATCTTATCCAAAAAATGTAAAATTACCTCTAATGAAGAGCAAGAATTGGAGTTTAGTAGAATGAAATATCAGCTGACTTACGTCAAAATTCAGGCTCCATGATAATATAAATCAGAAATTCTGTTCGATAACAAAATGATTTTTAAAAGATTCCCTAGGTAAAGAAAAATACCGATATAATTGTTAAATTCGAGAATGTATCAGCAACCTTCAACATTCATATCATAATTATATATGGAGAACTTTTTAGTTGATTCGTTGAAACAACAAAATTGGTAGTATAGAAAATAATAATCTGCAAGTCGACTATGAAGAATTTTGACCAGAAACTCTCATTGATATATTATGATCCATCTATAAAAGAATATTTCGAAGCATCAAATTTAATTAATTGGTTTATAATGTTAAATTTTATATTAAAAAACCACATAATATTATGGCTATAAGTCAATGGGGATCAAAAAATGATATTTATGATGGGCTGTTAGCTGAAAAAATTAAGTTGCAAAATGCTGAAAATGGATTTTAAGATACAGTGATATCCATATAATTGATTAAATAACAACCATTTTAAAACTAAATCATATTTTACTCAAAGTGGTAACTACCGTTGAGAAAAAAAAGAAGTTTAGAACGAAATTTAATGGTATCAGCCCAAAGAGATCCATTATTATTTCAATTATTAGATTATAAAGAATAAGGAAAGAATAACCACACATAATGTACAACTTTAAATGATAATAGAGGAATTATCCGCTTTACGTACTCATAAATTTATAATGGCCAATTAAAGAAATCAAATCCTTCTATATCTTCAAAACTTGTTTTTTCATTTTTTTTTAGTAAAGTCAATCTATTAAAAAAGACCAATTCCATAATTATTACTCTTTATAAATAATTTCCTGTTAAACTAAAAAAATCATTTGCTATTAATTAGTGAAATTTGTGTAAAAATCAAATAAAACAATTAATTAATACCTCATAAAATTTGAAATACCTACACTATTTATTATCATCTATTAATCAATGGAAAATTAAACTAATTAATAGATATCACAAATATCTATTTTTTATGAAGTTTTAACCTTTCAATTAATATTAAAAAAATGAATTGTGTTATCGTATAACTACATTATTTTACTCCATGATATTGAAATTTTATTGTTTATTTAAAAAAAATCCGATTCTGAACAAATATGGTCTAAATAATTTTATTTATAAGAACAAGGATTGTTAAAGAATTGATCGTTTTTGAATTCATACTGGCATTCTCAATAATACAAAAATAGTAACTAATATTATATTCAAAATGAATTTACTTCTAAAATTTTAGGTTGTTAGAATTCTTGGTTGCCTTTTGGGGTTCTAATATAAAAAATCATACATATTTATGGTACCAAAAATGCTAGATAAAAATTATACCAATAATTTTAAATAGTAGTAAATTTTTTCTAATTATAAATTTGATTTTTTTTTATTAAAATATACTTGATTTTTTTATAGCTGGGGTTATTTTTTATTACACCTTTTCTAATGCAATTTCAAAAAAGTGCGACCAAATTGAACAAAAAAATTTCAATTTGGAAAAAGTGAATGCAATTTGGTCGCACTTTTTTCGAAATTGTATTAGAAAATGAATAATAGGTCCCATCAAGAAATCCACCTGCCATTTCGAAAATGACAAATTCGTTTCATCACACCCATCTCCATTAAACATACCAGCAGCTTTAAAATAAATTTCAGCAATATAAACGAATTAGCTTGAGTTGTATCTTATTTAATTTTGAATTAGCTAATTTGTATTAATTAACCAATATCTCACTAAATTTTTTTTTTGTTTAGCTTTTAAGGTATAAAAGGATGAGGTTTCTTTTATTATACTTTTATATATTTACGAGCTCGTAAATTAAATAATTCCTCTATCATAATCTAAAAATATAGTAGAGAAAATATCGACTTTTTATAGCTATAATGATATGAACCACTAAAAAATATTAAATGCAACGTTTTTGCCTAATAACTAGTTATTATTTTATTTTATGAAAGGGATTTAATAAAATCTCACAAAGTGTGAAAATTCTTAATTTGTAATAATTTTCACAAAACAGTAGCTTTTAAATCCGAAGTATAAGCACTACCTCTTATTAATTAAATATAAACGCCTTTAAAAAACTCTGTTTGTAGGTTTTAAATAATAACTCAGTTATTCAATAATAGGACCTTAAATTCAAAAAATTTTCATGTTATATAATATTGATGAAAATTTATCAAAAATTGTTATATTTAACATTTTTTTAGGCAGTGATAATTTTTATATACAAATTTTAATAAATTTATAAAAATAGTTTCGAGGAAACTTTTAAAATTTTAAGATCAAAAATCTAGAACGATTACGGAGTATTTAAAACTACCATTTGTAAAATTTATAATTTTTTTAAAAACGAAAGTTTGGCTATTATTAATAGAGTGAATTAAAGGTGATTTCAATATATATATAAATCGATTATCTAATGATTTATGAATGCGTGAGAAGTTCATCTTTCCCATATTCATAATCATTCTGTTTATTTTTTCTACAAATATCAGAATTACGTTTATTCTCCAATTTTTTTAACATTTATATGACTTTTTTATATGCTTAATTTTTTTTGTTATATTTATAAAAAATATATATAGAGGTATTCCCTTAAAAAACTTTACTTTATCATTTTTTTTTGAAATTTTTTCTCAAAAAAAATAATTAAAATAAAAGTATTTAATTAAATATGTCTTTCAATAACAACACATCTGCAATGGATTAATGTATAAATGAAACTAAAGACATTGAAGCTCGAGCTATAGTAACAAAAGCTATATCTGAGGAATATATAATTCAAATAGACATATATGAACCAAAAATGTAATATGGGATTTCAAAAAAATCTGAGGACATTTACTTTATGACTGGATTCAAATCAAATGATTTTGATGATATTTGACAAACATGCGAATATGAGCTTCTAAAAGCAGAAATGGTAATTGAGAAAAAGTCGAAATTTGCTCTTAAAGACAAGCTCCTTGTACTTTTGGTATATCTAAGACATTATTTTAAATTTGAAAAATTTGCATATGATTTTAACACCTCGTCCCCTTCAATATTTTTTATATTCAATTCAACCGCATCAATTTTTTGGGAGCCATTTTTGAAAAAATATATGTTTCTTATGAAAAAAAATGAGCGATTATCAAATAATATGTGTTTGAGGAACAGAGATGTAGCTCTGATAATTGATTGTACGGTATTTTTTATTAATAGGCCAACGAGATTTTTCAGAGATTGTAAGCTGTTTTATATAAGTAAGAATCACAAATATTGCATAAAAAAAGGAATAGCTATGATACCCGATGGCAGATGCGCTCTCATTAACCCTGTACCAGAAGGCTCAATTCACGGAATGTCTGTTTCCAAGTTAATGAAGAGCAAATACCGTGATTTTTTTAAAAAAGGGATTAATGATTATAGAATTCATGATAGTTAAAATTATGATGAATGATCTATTATAGAAGATAAAGGATATGTAGGATTAAACAAAAAAATTAGGGTTATATTAACAAAAAAACGTTACATAAATAACAACTCTAGAGTTAAAGGTTCGCAAAAAAGTACTATTAAAGTTCATGGAACTCAGCAGGAACCCAAAAGTAGCATTCCTAGCACAAATTATGAAACAGATATCAGCCAAAGAATCATAATGGAAATTTTTTTTGGTAGATTAAAAATTTTATTCAAGTTAAATCGGTTGATTACAGAGGAACTTTGGAAAACTTAGAAATTTTCACAGATATTTGTATACCATCAACTTAATATCACATAAAACTATTTCTACTTATATTGGACGATTTAAAGCTCTAATATATGACAAAAATTAAATTGCAGAGTTTTTTCAGTAAAAGGGAACAAAAAAAATTGGCCTCGAGATTAAATAAGTCTAGGATAAAAAATCTTCGTGAAGGAAACAAAAATAGAATATCTAATGATCCGTTATTTTCAGTTGCTTCAAGAAAAACTCACCTTGTGAAACGAACTGCATCATCTGAGCCCAATTTTAGTGAATCTGAAAACTTTGATTTGTCACTAAATACATATATTTACATTTCAATGTAGCTTATTATAAATTCAAAATGATTTAAAATATCGTTATTCTTTAATTTTAACAATAATAAAATTAAAACTTAATTTTGTTGGGTGAATTTTTTTTCTATAAAAGGTGATTTTTTAGTAAAATAATTAAATTCTTCTTCTATTCCCTATGACATTTTTTTCTTAGCTTTTGGTTAAAATTATGAAAATAGGCATCTCGATCCACTAGGTGTGATTTTTTAAAAAAATATAAAATTTATTATGTTTTCATTGTGGGAATCATTCACTTGTGAAGCTTTTTTTAAGCCAATTGATTCGGTGAAATAATAATCATATATTAATTTTTAATAATGCTGAAATGCTCAAAATATGTTATTTTTTTGCTTAAATCACATATAATTTATTAAATTTAATTAATTAAAATACACTAAAGTTCTAAAATATATCATTTTTTTCAATTTTTAGTTTGCAGGAATACATGATAATATAAATTAAGTCTCAATAAGGGATAAAAAAAAAACGCAGGAATCGATATTTTTGAACTTAAATATGCTAAGGTATTATAAAAAAAACAATTTTTCAAAGAGTTAAAAGAAAATTATATTTAAAAAATTTTACAGAGATACGGCCTCAACTGGTCCATTAATTTTCGAAATATGTGCCATAAAGCTTACTTGGGTTAGGGTTAAAAAATTATTAATTTATGTAAGTCAAATAACTACTTTTTTTTAAATCATTTTATCTAAAGATCACTCGTTTTTTGACTTATAAATTTGGTTGGGAAAATTTAAAATTCTTTCCTTGTATTTATTTTAGATCACCAACCGATAATAATACATTGGATTGATAGATATAAATGGGAAATATAAGTATAATACCTATTATGTCGATTTAGGTGTAATTCAATTGTAAAATGGTATATCTGGGAAATCGGATCTACTAATTTCTGTATAATCCTATCATAAATGGCTTAATAAGCCTTAATACACACACCTATTTTTATATATATCTAGAATCAATTTATACAATAAATATTTCGATAATATAGAATTCTATAATTAAGTAATCTTTCCTATCTTATATCTATTCAGTGAAATAGCTTATTTTTTAAGGTATATTTTTGTCTTTTTCTATTTTAGGTTAGGTTAAATAATCACTTATAAACACCTGGAGGCCATAAAATCTTGATACTTTTTTATTTTTTCTGATCCAATTCATGTGTAATTTTATTTCAGGAATGAGAAGTTTATTTTTTTCATAGTGAATTAGTTTGGAATATTGTAATATTGCCATAACCCTCTTTTTTATGAAAATTTATGGAATTTTTTTTTATTAAAAATTCCTAATAAAGAAATTCATTGTCATATAGGGACTTATATTTCATGACTTTCTACTGGAAGCTTTCTTTATTCGAAATAATTATATGATTATTCAGTTTACCGATCTCAAATATTTATTAATTACTTATAATCAATGGTCTTTTTTTCACTCATTAGCTAGGAATTTAAGAATTTAGTTCTTTTAACTGATAGACCATGTTACCAAAAAAAAACATTCCCTAATATGACCTCTAATTGTAAAAAATTATTTGACATGGTTAATGGTAAAATATATTCTACATGCCGCAAAAGATATATTCGAAAATTTGAGTGATTTTAGTTGGAACCACAATTGCTTTTTAAAGCTTTTCAAATATCAGCTTCCAATTATATGCAGCATAGAACCAACAAATAATAAAAATATTAATACCTTGATAGGATATTTTTATAGTAATAAGTGAATCATTATAAAGTATAACTATTGGATACGCAAATAATGGAAAAAATAGTGGTCATATTTTTTAACTATTAAGATATAGCTAATTTCCTAAAACAATCAGAAATTTTCCAAAATATGCGAAAATAACCGAATTTCTCGTTTTACCAAAATAAATCACCTTTTTTTTAACTAAACTATTAAGATGTAACATTGTAAAACACATTTGAAGGATCATAATTTTATAGCATAAATAGGTCGATAATTTCTCTGATAAAAAAAAAAATCTTTTGCAGAGAATTTTATAACACCCTTTTGAAATAGAACTTATTGAGTTTATTACATCACTTTTGTCATAAGATTTTATAATCTAAAGTCTTGATTTGTATTAAATGGCTCATAAAGTTATTTAAAACCTTTTATTATAAAATTTTGAATTATAATTGGTGCGAATTCTGATATATAAACCATTTATTACTCTATTCTAATAGAAGGGAGTCTAGTTAGAGTAAAGCAATCTTGGAAAATTAAAAGCTTGATTTTATAATATGAGAAAATAAGACTTTTCCAAATAAAATTAGAAAAAAATGATGATTAAACATAAAATTTAAGGAGTGATTTCAGCTCTATTTTTTTTTACAAATAAAACTATCTTGAAGCTTATACAATAGCTTAGTATTATTTTTTGGAAACATATCCAATAATTTTAGCTAAAATTAATTGAAAAATGGAAACAGAAATTAACTTTTCACATATATTCTTAAAAGTTACTAGTTTACAAAAGATAATCTCATAAATTTTTCACTTCTACACTCCTAAAAAGACCATTGTGAATATAAAACTAAAGTGTTTTTTAACATTCTAAAGCAGTAAATCAAGGTTTAAAATAAGTTAATTCATAATTTTCTTAAACCAAACAATAATAAAAATATTTCTGAGAGATCACACTTTTTACAAGAACTATTTTATTTTAAATTATATAGGGTAATCAAATTTAAAAATTTCCGATTTTATTACATAAAAAAATTTCTTTTATATAAGATATTTATACACTCAAATTAACAAACACTAAGAAAATATTTTGCCCTATAAAACTCTTGATATTAAAAACATACTTATAATGGTTTGAGGTAAAATATATATGTAAAAAGGTTTATTTTGACTGGATATCCATATTTCATCACCAAAATGATGTTCTTTGGAGAAGTTCAATCTAAAAAAACTAATTGATGGGATTAATTAAATATTTTAAATATTTTTTGACTTTTTTTTCTGTATAAAAGTCACTATTTGAGCTATAAAACAAAGCCTGTTCTTGAGTCGTGATTGATAAGAAAAACAAAATAAACTTAACGCTTTAGCTTAATGTTATTTATAAATAAAATAATGCCTATTAAATTCAGCGATGAAGTTTTTTGAAAAAAATTGTTTCGATGTAGGGATTTTATAACTGAGGCGTTTTATATAAGATTTTTTTTATAAAAACGTCGATATAGAATTTTTCTGATCCAAATTCATAGAAAGATTAAATAAATTAAGCATATAAAAAAGTGTATAAGGACTTAGCTACTCATAGTTGTATATAATCCAGTCCCTATCCTTTAACGTCTTCAATAGTCAAATATATAATAGAGCTTAAATAATGTACTTGCTATCACTAAAAATAAAAAATATTTAGTTATTTTTTATTATGAAATTTTACTTAAGAAATTCGAATTGTATAAAAGAAACTGGACTTGAAACGCATATATATTTGAATAGTTTATACATTTATAATAAAAATTGGTAATATCATTGGCTCGCTTAGATCGAGCTTTTAAGATTCCGTTTAATAGCATTAAGTATATTTTTTGGGACCCATTAGTAAAAATTTGCAATTTATCGTGGTTTTTTGACGTTTCAAAGTTCTTTTTTAAAAAAAGAGATATAACTATCAAAATACACCTAAAGATTCTTTTATACCATTTTTTGGTATTGATATAATTGATTGATATCAAAGATATAATTTGAAGTTAATGATAGGTAAAATGAAAACTAAGAGCGAAAACTTACTAAGTATAATTTAGAAAATTTATTTTTTTTAATATAAGAAAATAGATATTTAGAGAAAAATAAAAACATTTATATTCATTGAATACCTTCAGAAATTTTGATGCTATCATTTGAGTAATTTTTTGCATCTACCTATTTATATTTCTTTGATATTTTGTTAAAATAAAAATATGGTGGTCCAGAAGAACCAGACTCTACTCTAATTCTTTTTAAAAAAGTTTTACTAATATTTTTTTTAGCTTTTCTCTCCTCTTTTCTCTCCTCTTTTCTCTTAAATTTTTCCATATTTCTTGTTCCAATTAAATCATAAAACTTGATGTCCTCTAATATCAATTGTGACTTCTAAAAGTGAAAATTTGTCAAAACTATGGCTATATCTATAATTTTTTCAATATATTTGATGGATCATCTATAATTACCTCTCATAGACTATAAAAGAGACTTAAGTCTCCCAAAGAAATTCTTGACTATGGCTTTTCCCCCACGATTCAAATTATTCTTGCTAATGGGAGTTTGAATATCCAATAACTGTGAGTTAATCTGTAAATTCGCTGAATATAACACCTATTTTTTCACATTTTTTTCGTTTATCTTTTTTTGGAATAACTGTCTTATAATTTTTATAGATTAAAACATAGTCTTTATAGTAAATTGTGTCCCACTCATTGATATCAGCTTCATCATGGATTTTTTAATCATTAATGATTTTTTATGAAAAATCTCTACATTTTGATTACATCTTCAGCTCACAGACTTTATTTTATAGATATCTCAGTCAATGGAATAATAAAAACCACACCACCAATCTGGTACCACTGATATTTCTTTTTTGACACAATACCTATTTAAAGAAATATTTTTAAAATTTTCGAAAATTTAAAATTTAAAAAAAATACCTATGATGTTTTCCTTAATAAAATAAACTTCCATCTTGAAAAAGACCTGTATCTCTCTTCAATAATAATATGGTAAAATAAATTATCAACGCCGCCTTCTTATTATTTCTAAGGAAAATTGATTAATTAATTGTTGATCTTTTTTCAGTGTGCAGATGTAATTTTTAATCAAAATAGGCCTGAATATTTATATTTCGAGTTTAAAAAATTACAAACAGATGGTTTTGAAATGTTAACCCCCCACCCCTCCCCAATTTACCATAATTGAAATGGTGTCTCATATTTTCCAAAAGAATAGGGATTTTATCCTTTGGTGCATTTTTAGACCTCCTCCTCATTTTTTTTTCAGTCCGAATAAGTTCCATTTCACACAAATTATATATTTTATTGAATTCCGGATGGCTA
Source organism: Smittium mucronatum (assembly GCA_001953115.1). Classification (NCBI taxonomy): domain Eukaryota; kingdom Fungi; phylum Kickxellomycota; class Harpellomycetes; order Harpellales; family Legeriomycetaceae; genus Smittium; species Smittium mucronatum. The sequence continues at coordinate 11,429 of LSSL01004177.1, forward strand.
AATCCTGTTAAAAAATAAATATATTGACCATTTTTAGATAGCTTATTGTAAATATCGGGTTCATCTTCACCATTTTAACTTAAATAATTGTTTTATAAAGCAGATCTAAGTTATATCTTTTTCATAATCCAACGTAGCATCTCTATATTTATCTATATTTTTAAACATAGTTTAAATTTATAAAAAGATTTTTTTTATAAGTATTAATTCAAGAAGCTATATAATTCGAAAAGGTATAATTTTATACTTAGAATATTCATATTTTATAATTGCATTGCTTAAATATAAATACATTTTTATTTTACTGAAAATTTTGTACTCCCTATTACAAAAAACTGGACACAATCAACAAGATTTCGATTTAGAAATTTTATATATTTAGAGATATTTCATTTTCGGTACATGAGAAAAATAAATAAAAAACTTCGATCATTGTTTGTTCTCACGTAAATTAATAAAAATACCCAATATAGAGCTTAGTTGATATTAAAATGGTATTAATATATGTTCAGTTACTTTTATCTAATTTATCTCTCGTGTAAACTTCTTATAAATTTTTTAGTAGATGATACTACAATTTATATTGGATCGAACTTTCTCATTGATCTAAAGTGCAATTAAATTGAATGATTAAAAAAAGGTTAAAAATTAATCTCACGTTTTATTATTAAAAATTAAGCCTTTTTATTCGATGGAAGGTCTCTTTTAGCCTAATAAAGTCTTAATTATTATTATATAGTCATTTTAGGTAATTAAAAATAAAATACAAGAAATTTTAATTAAATCACAAGCGAATCATCTAAAATTTTAAAATTAAAAACATTTCCCGACTGGACGGTCTTAGATTTCAAATTCATATGATGAGTCACCAAAATATGATATTCTTTGAAAATTAAATCATAATTTTGAAATTTATATAAAAGACAGATTATTTTTTATAAATAAAATATTGCTATCTATCTTTTCAATCTTTCCTATCACTATTACTTTTATATATATATAATCCCTATAAATTAATAGTTGATATATTTATATTGAAATATGATTAAAAAACTATACAAAAAATAGAACAAATAAGAACAATTTGAAGTTCAATTAAAAAAATATGTATAACGAATTTATAATATCGTCGAAATTATTTTAAATTTAAAAATTAAAAATATAATTCAAGTCTCAATTGAGCTCACAGAAAAAATATTGAATTATGACAATACTATGGTAATAAAATATGATACGTGATTATTATGAGTTAATGAAACGTTGATTCATTTTCAAATTTTTATAAAATAATAAACACGAAATTCTAAATTTTTTTTTTTTAAATAGACTCTACTTACTAAATCTTATTATTAGATTTAGAGCGATATAAAACCCTTATTTAAAAATTAAAAAATTACGATTTGTGTTTGTATTAATGATTCAGAAAGATTATGATTTAAAAAATTAATCGATATAAGAATTTCGGATCTGAAAACATATTTATATTTATGTAGAACATCAATAAATAAAAAAGAAAATAAATGAAATGAAATAAAGTAAGGGAATAAATAATCTGTGCTATGAATTAAAAATGGTAAAAGTAGAAATAGAAAGTAAAGTGATTGAAAAATGAAATGATCTATTGTTAGAGTGTTATAGTATTGGAATGTTGATGGTATGTTATATGTTTGGTACGATGGGCTGATATACATGATGATTAGTCGATGATAGGTTTGATATATTGATAGATTGATGGGTTGATGGGCTAATGGGCTAATGGGCTAATGGGCTAATGGGCTAATGGACTAATTAGTCGATTTTAATGCTTTTTAGATGTGAGAGTGTTCGGGACTATACAAAATGAATTTTCTATTCTTTTAATCATATCGTTCATATCTTTGTTTTTTTATTTATATTTTTTCTAAATTCGAATAGTTATTTTTTATATTAATTATTTAATAATAATATTTTCATTAAGAGGGTTTTCATTTCAATAAGCTCTTTTTTTCATTCCAATAGACCTTTTTTTCACACCAATATACCCCCTTTTTCACACCAATAGACCTTTTTCCCCCTCCAATAGACCTTTTTTTCTCTCCAATATACCCCCTTTTTCATTCCAATAATAAATTATTTCATAAGAATGAATTGGAAATATTGATTTTATAATTTAATTGTGCTCTCCAAAAACTCCTAAATTATGTTTATTTTATAAAATTGCAGCTAATCATTTTAAAGAGTGAAAATTTTATAAAAATATTTCACAGAGTTCCTAATCAGGAAAAGATGTATTTCTATAAAAGAATAAAACTGAGTTTTAAAAAAGTAAATATTCCTATAATTTCTTCCATTATTAGATCTGTTTACATGAATTTTACTTTCATTTAAACCATTGGTTAAATATTGAACACCTTGAAATGTGTATCGATTATAAAATAGATTATAATTATAGTTGGAAATACACTGGTCATAAAAAATATCATACAATAAATATTTTTATCGCACCGGCTTCATGTTTTCCACCCATTTAACTAACCTATAAATTTAACAGTTTTTTGATTTAAAAACCATCCGAAAAAATGTGAGCATTTCCAGAGCTTGTTTTTTTTGGCATTATAAATACTTTTTTAATTTTTGTGTAAAGTTCGTGAAACTTCTAT
>LSSL01004180.1:0-29473 GCA_001953115.1 Smittium mucronatum
GTGGGATGGCTTTTCATTTTTATTTTTTTTATGTTTAATAACTTTAAATTTTTTAAGATTTTTTGTGAGATAATAAAAGGCAAATAAACCCTAAAAAGACTACCCAAAATTATCATCCACAATTTTAAAAACTCCATTAAATATGGAAATATGTTATAAAAACACTCTTTCCAATTTAATGAAATATATTCGGGTTTAAATTTATAAGTTGTGATACCAATTATATTTATTAGTGGCACTAGTTCTTCTTTTTAATTTACAGATTAATACATTTTGTTTATTTATTTAACTAATAAAAAAATTATTATCCTACTTCAACGTTTTTCGAAATTCCTTTTTCTAATTTTTTGTGTATTTTAGTGTGAAAAATTTTTTTTCGGCATAAATTAGGTTTAATCTATATTTTATACGTTACTATTAATAGAAGTTTTTGTTTAATATTTCAAAAGATAAAAAAACCTCGCCATTGAAGGGCGTTTTGTACTTTACATTCGACAAAAGTTGAATATTGCTTGTAAAATAAATAAAATTTGGTTATTCCGGTCCAGGGAAATCTAATATTATATTAAATGTAAAAATAATAAATTTTATAGATAATTTTTGAAAAAAAAAAAAAAACTTTTATAAATTTCTAGATTTTTCTATTAAAAATAATATTAGAGATTCAAAAAAAGTTAAAAAGTCATCTTCAATTAAGTATTAACTCATATCCCTTTTTTAAAAAGCTAAAATAAGCCATAATACTATTTAGTAATTGTTATTAATATTTATTAGTTTTCTTTGATATATTTCTATTAAGAAGCGCGAAATTAAAAATAGATTACATTTATTAAGATATTTTTTTCCCGAAATTTTAAATAGTATACCTCAAAATAGTTTTTAACGATTTAAGGTGCGATTTTCTATTGAGTTTTATTCCTGCCTGAATTCCTCAGCCTAAATCTTTTTTTCTATTCTAAAATTTAGAAATTAGAAGGTAAATATTATTTTTTTTCTCGAATTATCTACCAATAAAATAATTAAAAGCTAATAATTTTTAATTAATTCCCCTTCATACTTGTATATCTTTACGCTTATCTCTAAATAAAATTGAATAAATTAAATAGAACAGTTATAGAAGTAATAAAAGATGACTGGTGGTTATATTAGTCCCAGTACTGAAGAATTTTTTAAAAAAAAGACAGCAGAGACCATTCATTGACAGGATATGATATATGTTCAACTAATCGACCCACGAAATAAGAAATAATATTAAATATTTTAGCTGTGTTAATAAAGAGGAAACATATTTAAAAATTTAATTTCACTCTGTTTAGGCTAATATTTCTGGTAAAAATAAATAGAAATTTTCCAAGTTTGAAAAAATGATAAATTATCCCTGAAAATGAATATCATTTTCAATATATATATATAGTTATATATATTAGTAGATATATGTGCTAAATTCTAAAAAAAATATTGGAACTAAAAATATAGATACAAAACAGAAATTATTAACCAGAGCGGAAAAAATTTAATATAAAACAATAAAGTAAAATAAAGCTCTATCAGACCAGAAACTCGGTATAAAAAGATAAAAATTTGAAATTATTTTTAAAATAGTTTAAATATATTGATTCGAAGATCAAATTACAGAATTTTTTCGTACTGTCGATTTTTTAATAAGTATAAATTACAATGAAAATGATAGAATAAGATTTTAAGTTTAGTATCATAAAGTTAAATAGAGTCAAAATTCAGGTTTTAGTCTATTTATAGTATTTAAAGATACTTAGAGATAATTTTAATTATGAAAAATATACTTTAACTAAATCTTTTCAAAAATCAATAGATTTTTTACTAATTTTATTATTATTATTATTATTCTATAAGTTACGATAATAATGGCTATAAATAAAAAGTTAATTTATGCTAAATGTAATATTGTATTAAGAGCATATATATTTAATGTTTATAATGAAAATTTTGAGAAAAATTCTAATAATTTCAGTTAGTAAGTTTTTTTAAAATTTAAAATTTTTAAGAAAACAAAAAAAAGCCGTTTGAAACCAACATAATAAAATTAATTTTCATTTTATTATAAAATATTGAAATATATCGAATTTAGTCACAATACAGCTGATTATTTAAGCATTTTTATTCACGAGGGAAACTAATTAATTATTTATTTTACTGTCGATATGACATCAGTCGTTTTTTTTTTAAAAGAAAAAGTATGTATCGAGGATTTAGACACTTTTCTCTGCATTAATATTTAACTTCTTCTTAAGAAGACAAAAAATTCTCAATTATTTAAAAAAATAAAAATTTAAAGCCTGTTTCTTCTTTTTTGATATTTTTTAATGTAATTTTTACGGTTAAATGTTAAAGGCTATAACAATCAAAAAATTTATATTTGACGTAAAAACATCCACTAATGCTATGAATGGAGTTAAATAGTTTTTTTTCCGCATTATATCAGTCTTTTTATGGATTACTTTAAATAAATACGCCGATTTTTCGCGAAATTAAAAATTTTCGAACTTCATTTTTTACATAATTGTGTAAATTATATTTGAAAGTACCGTTTTTTTGTATTTTTTTTAAAGTAATAAACGAATATAAAATTTAATTCGTTTGAAAATTCGGCTAGAATATTTTTTAGAAATGGTGGTATTATTTTGATGATTAATCTTTGAAGAAGCTCCCAATGGCTAAAAGAGCCATAAAAAAAAGAAAAAAATATATATGTGAGAATATATTGTTAGAAGAATTTATTTTATTGTGCTTAATCAATATTTATTAAAATTTCAGTATATTTACATGATTCCCCCCTTTATTATCTGAAAAAAAAACTAAAGAGAGGATAAAATACAGCAAATACAAAAACTATTTTTGAGGTACCTATATCCCTAAAAACGCATAATGAATAAACAAATCTACTGGTTACAAACATTCTATTTTATTTTATCACTTTCCAAGATTCATAGCGAATAAAAACAAAAAAAAAGCTTTTTTTGAGTAATTTTGAGTATCTCAGTTGTCTCTTATGTGTGTTATACCTCCATTACAATTTACATTTCTTCTATCATTTTTAAATTAGATTTTATCGGACCAATCATCAATTAATAGTGATATTATAGCTTAACGATATTTATGATTATAATTATTTTTTATTTACTTAATTATCTTGAAATCAGGTTCTCAATTTTTCTAAGATTTTTTTTATTCTTGAATTTAATGGCTCTTAAATATCTTTTAAATGTTATTTTGTTTTTGTTTTTATAAATATTCTTAATTGTGGATTTTTCTCTTATGAGTATTTAAAGCACAATATTCATCCATCAGTGTTATTTTTATTTATTTATTTATTTATTTATTGAATCTAAAACTTTTATTTGAGGATAAGACAGACATTAAGCGATTTATTCCAACTAAAAAGTATATAAATATATCTAAAAGGCGATATAATTAATTCTGATTATATGATAATTAAATTTATAAAAATAAAAAAGCCACACTGAATTCTTTGTATCTTTTTTATTAATTGTTTTAAAATGAAAAAAATATGGTGCGAATTAAAATTAATTTAATAAACTAAAAAAGCGCATATATCAAAATTATCAATAAAGTTTTTTCACTTTTAAACTTACCTCAATATTCTTTGTTACCACATATAATTTTTTTATGAAAAGATATAATCCGTGTAAAAGTATCACAAAAATTTTATAAATCATAATAAAAACGCTTCGAAGTGACCTGTTTTTTTTTTTTTTGAATTTAGTTAAATTTAAAATTATTTTGGTAAATTAATGAGTTTGAAAATTATTTATTTGGTCCAACCCCTCCCACCCCATATTAAAAAAAGGTAACGAAGCCGAATAAATTTTATTCTTTTTCTAACAAATGGTTTAAATTAGCATAAAAACTGCTTAAGGTTTAGAAATAAATAAAATTCCGAGAATAATACCCAAAAAAAATATTATACGCGATTTTTATGTTGTTTTTTTGAATTAATCGTGCTATTCTTCAGATAAAAAATTTAATATCTTGATTTTTTTAATTTTTTTTTAAAAAAATATAAGGGAGCTCCCGGAAGTTTATATTACATGAAAAATCACAATTTTTAAGATTTACTAACTCATTTTATGAATATTATAACTTTATAAACAATTTAAATTTATGAGATAATTTTTTTTTATAAATATATATTTCAAAATCTCAGATTACGCATGCTTGATATCTAAGATTTGCACATTACAATAAAATATTTCAGGGTGTATATTTTTATTGTGTACCCTTTTTTTTTCTTGCCACATATATTTTTGATTATTATATTATGGTTAATCAAAGGCATTTTTTTAAAAAAAATAAAGTCAATAAATAGTAAATAATGGATAATTTCGACCAAATTTATTTTATATAGAATAATATATACTAATTTTAAATATTAATAGGGGTTTTTTAGACATAATTCTTCAAATAAAAATCATTTTTAATAAATAATAATTTTTATGAAATATATATTATATTACACAAAGGGCTCGTTTACATATATATATATTTTTGGATTTAAATTCATATGAAATATCATATCCTATTTAAATTTTCAAAAATAGACGTGTATTATTTTTTAACGATATATGAAATGAAGGGTATAATTAAATTAAGAATTTGATTTAGAATTGTTTCATTTCCAATCTTTTACTAAATAACTATCGATTTTTAGATATGGTGCTCATTTATTCAATAAAACAGGAATGATTTTTTTTTAAAGTCTCTGTTTTACTTAATTTAACGAAATTTTACCTCCAAATATATCAATAAAACCAGGAATACATCTAATAAATGCAAAAATATTTTTAAGAAACCCCTTTTTAATTTATTAACGTTAGAAATATTTTTAAGAACGATTCCATTTTGAAATAATAATAAAAATGAGGAAATTATTTCATTTGGACGAGATTTTTTTAAAATAAATAAAACATTATCCATCCAAATAAACTAATGTAAATAAGTACGTAAATTTCATCGAAATAACGAGGAATCAATTATACTCTTCTAAAATAAAAAATAAGAATTATTTAAGGTCCAAGAGATAAATCTTGAAAAAAAATAATTAAGTGTAAACCATGATTAAATTTATAAAAAACAAAATATATATTAATTTATAAAAAACAAAATATATATTAATTTTTTAATAGAAAAATATATAGCAATAAACATATGAATTTATTAAACTGATATTATAATTAAATAGTAAAATTTTGCTGATTTTTAAGAGTATATACCGGATAACACCATTATATTTAGCCAGATTTTTTTTTATTAGCAATTTTAAAATTAACTATTGGAATTTGACCAAAAATGAATATGAAAATCAAAAAAAAAAATAGTGTTGAATATTCCTATAAATCTAAAAAATGATATTAAGCTGTTTGATGATGCTAAAACTCTAAATTTATATATGCTTTTTCAAAACGAGAGTTGATATATTTGATTACGAAAGAATTACAGCATAAATAGTATGTAAAAAACTTCACTACTGCCACAAATATCGAGTTTTCGAAGAAACCTAAAAAAAATACTGTAGGGGTGGGATTTTGAATCACTTTATATTTTTAATTATTCTAATAATATAGAAAATTTAAGAGACTTAATAACTTAAAAAAATTTAATAAAATTTTTATCGAAGTCCTATAATCTACACATAGACTCTAAATTTTAAATTTTCTAGTGAGTCATCCTGTTATTATTACAGGTTTTACAGATATAAACCAAAAATAAATCCCCATATAAATCTCAATTTTCAGTAGAGATGATATGAACTCATATTAATGGATGCTTCAAACTTTAAAAATTCAATTGTAAAGCTATAATTTTCTTTGGAACACAAAAAAATTAGTATCGCACTCTGCAAAAAAATAACAAATTCATCCAAGTAATTTGGTTTAGTTAATAAAAAAAAAAGGTTTTATTTTGCTAAAAAAATTAGGAAAATAATTGGCAAAAAAGAGTGTAATCAGTTTAAAAGAGTTTTTTATAATGATTTACGGGAGATGCAGATTTTACCAACACAAGAAATATTCAATAAGTTAAAGTTTTTTTTTTTAGTTAAACTGAGGCGCTTGGGTATTTTTAGTTATTAAATATGGAAAATCGAAGATTTGTATTTCATACCGAATTCAAAATTTTATGAATGTTATTATATCTTTGGCCCTTCCACTAAAAATGATCTTGAAAGATTTGTTAGAACAACAAGAGGAAAACATTGATATTATAAATTATCAAGTGTGTTTAATTTTTTGGATAAATATATTAAAATTACCTATTATCTTTAAAGTTTATCCTTTGGCTATACCCAAAAAATGTTTTACAACATTATCACATTTTCATTTTCACGAAAATTTTATTTAAAATACATTTTAATTACTGAGAATAAAAAATTTTTTTGTAATAAATACAGAAGAGGTTGGTTCGTAGAATTATATTGATATTAAAAAAAGATTTGATGGGTTAAGTTTTGAAAAATTTAACATTGTCATAACAAAATCCTCTGAAAATAATTTATATTTGTCAATGATAGTGCATCTCGCCGGACAGTTTTTTTTTGTAGCGAAAAAATTTCCTGAAAAAAAAGTGAAAGCATAACTATTAGATTCTTAAACAAAAAAAACTTCAAAGTATAATAAATATTGCATTAATACATTAGATAAAGTCAGTAGGAAGACCGAAGAAGATTGGAAAAAACTGCAGCTTTATATTTGATATATCATAGGATCAATGGAAATCTAAAAAGATTCATCTATTTTTTTTTTACATTTTTATTAATATAACTAATTTTTTTAAAAAATAAAAAATATATACAAAAATATTAATGGAAGTAAAAAAAATTTTTAGTTAAGAATAATTCGGATTTTAACAAATAAAAACTACAAAAAATTTAAAATTATGCCAGCAAATAAAAAAACTAAAAAAAAGTATTATGGAATCATTTATTTATTATAAATACTCATATATATTTATGAATGATATATAAAAAAGTAAATATACAATTAAATTAAAATTATCATTAAAAAATAATTCATTGTAATAATACGCAGAGAGCTAAATACACAAGAGAAAATAACTAAATTGAACGAAAATAATAACAAAAATAATTAAAACAATCATTATCACTAAAAAAATACAAAAAACATAAGATTCAACACATAAACACGTATAAAAATATACACACCAACCTATCAACCAACCAATTACAACTTCACTACTCTATCATTCTTCCATCCCAATATTCCATAATTTCATCACTTTAGCATCCATCATTTCATAAGATATTTTTCATGCACACCAGATATTAATATAGTCTCATCTCTTTATTATCTTATTCTTAAATTCATACTTTGAAGTTATATTAATATAAAAAGTAGCTTTCAGAGCTGAAATTCTTACCTAGTTATCTTAACTTCAATCGCAAACTCTCGGCATGATTTATAAAAACGTACATTGTTGTTTGCTATTTATTTTTTTGAAATACCTTCTATCTTTCTATATCTAATAATAATAATAATAATAATAATAATAAGTCGAATTTAAATACTGATTTTGTTCATTTAGAATTTTTGTATTTTTAATTTATACAATTCCGAAAATTTATCAATGTTTTATTATCTTATTAATTTGGTATATCGTATTATATTATCATATTACTATTATAATAATTATTTTTATTTCCTTTGAGTTTATTTGAGATTTGAGATAAATTTAGAACTTTTTAATTTAAAATAATTTCGTCGATATCATAACTTGATTTTTCAGATTTTTTTTATTCGAACTTAGAGGAATTATTATTCATTCTATATTCCGATTATTTTTTTGATCATATTTTAGTCTTTATTAATCGAATATCAATTTGAAAAGATTAAATATCAATAAAAGTAATAGTGGTTAAAAATATTAATAATATATACAACAAGATTTCATTTATAAAAAAGACTATATCTTTTATATGAAGCTTCAAAAGTACGATATATTTTTCAAAGAATACTATATTTTGGCGACTAATCATATAATTTTGAAATTTAAGTTCATAAAATTGAGTAATATTTATAACTTTAGAAATTTAGTTGGTTCGATTTTGAGTTAATTAAAATATCTTTTGTTTTTATTATCAATTACCTGAAATAACTATATAATAATAAAAAAAGCTTTATTTGGTTTAAAATGATCTTCCATCAAATAAAGGCGCTTAATTGTTAATCACTATATCTGGGATTAATTTTTAGCCAAAAAATAATAGTATTTGGTCCTGTTGAACCATTATTAATTCAATATGATTAAAATCTGACCTTTTATATTTGTATTTAAATTTAGGATTTTTTTATTGATATTAATGTCTTATGATTTCAATTTTTTTTCATTATATTATTTGAATTCATTATCTAGTCATTTTAAGATCGTATTAATCAGAAAAAAAGGGATTCGAGAAAATAAAATGACTAGAAGATGCAAATATTTTTGACGGGACATTATAAAAAATTAAATTTTTATTTATTTATTTTAAATTTTAACTCTTTTTTGAAAAATCTTGGGTTTTAATTTAAACTAGAAGCTTAATCTCCCATTTGCTAAAAAGCTTATATATATATATATAAATTTTTTTTTTTTTATATAAATTTTAAATATTTACCCAGTAACAATAGTTTAATTAATATGCCATTGAATATAATTTACTCCATATTTAATAATTTTTGGAAGTTCATTGGGTGTTTTTTTTTTTAAAAAAATTATTTTTACCTTCCTTGAATTGTAATTTTCTTTTTTCGCTTCAGCGGAATTTTTATTAGGCTCATCTAAATATAAAAACAAAAAAATATAGTATTAATCTTGTTACATATTATGAATACAATAACATTCTTTGTATATAATAATTACCATTGGATTATATTTTTTTATTGGAATTTATTTATAATGTTTAAATTCTATTTAAATATAAAATAAAATAGCATAAATTAAAGGATATTTATTTTTGAACAGAATATTAGATCAATTATTAATTGGATTTTGATATTAAAATTCTATAGAAATTTTTGCTCGATCTGGTTTTTGAATTCTTTTAGAAGCATATTTAGGTGTTTCAAATTATTAAATAAAAATAATAAAAGGAAAATTTTGACAATTTTTCATTATTTGTAATGCGGCTATTTGTTTGAAAAATTCATTATTATCACCTGAAAATTTATATCTCTATATAAACCAATTTTATACCAAAGTATTCACAAAGGGATTGCTTTTCAAAAATTAAACGAACGTGATTGTTAATTTCTTGCAAATTTGAAAGAAAAAGAGCTCTGTTTCTTGTAATTATTATTAATTATAACTCGTATAATTTTAATTTAATATTCATTACATTTAATAATATCTTAAAAAAATATTTAATATTCAAAAAAATAACAATATAATGTTTAGTAAAATTTTCTTCGTTACTTTTTCAACAATAATCTGATAAATTAAAAATAGAGGAAGTTTTATATGTTTTATTTATGGTTTAAGACACAGTTCAAACCTTTATAGATAAATAAATTCCAAATAAAATATAAAAAAATAATATAAAGATTTTAATGAAAATCTTACTATCATCTGTTTATCAAGAAATTTAGGCGTTTTTTTAATTTTTTCACCCTCATTTAATTTATATTTTCTCCAAAAATTCGGAATAAGCAAAATTATTTTTGAGATATTTACGCATTTAACAAAATTAAAAATATGTGACCAAAAACAAGTAACAGACCTATAGAAGTTTTAATTTGTGTATTTTTATATTATAATTTAGATTTTCGCTTTAAATTTTAATTTAAAAATAATACACAAATAATAAAAAAATAATCTCTTGACATTTAGCCTAAATCATTAACAGAAGCTTTTATTTTATTTAAGTTAAAAGTTTTTAGATATATTGAACCTTTTTTCAAAAATAGTGATTTTTCTGGCATAATTAAAATAAATATATCTTGATGATAGTGTAATAAGCTATTTGCTATCAATAAAGATCGTTAATATTGATATCTAATTATCTTCATAAATATCCTGGCGAAAAAAATTTGACAAATATTTGATTCTCAAATTTCTTAATTTAAGCAAATATAAAAGCGATGGATATGAAAAAATACGTAATTACATATAAATTACTCTTATAAAATTCCAAAACGTTTTCATAATTTAAATTATCTTAAAAAATAAACTATGGCTTCTGAAGTAAAATATTTGAGCTGAGATTTTTTGGAAGTTCCACTTCAAATATAATTAATACTTTTTAATAGTAAAGTTTTTTAGTCGAGTCAGATCTTTTTTATAATCTATAATTAAATTTATTGTGAATTTTGATTTTTATATTCACCCTTGCTTTGAATTTATTGAGATTAGTAGTTATTAGGTCAAAATTCAGTTAAAATATACAATTTTTTATAGCGGAATTTTTCGGTTTATAGAGAATTTTCCAAGGTGTGGAATAGATATCTAAAAAAATGAAAATTCGATGGTTTATAATAATTTATATTTTCATTAGTTGGGGGGTTTTAAATTTAAAATCGCTAAAAAAAGCTACATTAGACAATATTGATGGCATGATGTGTGATTTTCAGCTTTTTTAAAAATAAAAAAAATTTACATATCTGGTGCTAAACTTGATTTTTAAAATCAATTTACCATACTTTTCTTTATTTTTTATAATTTTTTCAAAAAAAGGTTATTTATCTAATGAAAACGATATTTATTATGGATCCCTCAAAAATAATCCCCATTTATCATTATTAGTTTATAAATTAAAATTAATAATTTATGAAGTAAAAATATTAATTAATCTTGTATACTTCACCAATAGCGGCGTTATGTTTGCGAAATAATGAATTTTACTTCTTAATTAAGCAAAAAAAGATTTTATTACTTGTATAAATAATAATTTTTTTCCCTCATTTTTTTAATGCAAATTTTATCTGCTGTAATTAAATTTTTTTATAATGATGGTATTTTGCTTATTATTATTTTTAAGGATTTCGATTAAAAATATAGGAAATATGTAATTTTTCGCAAAAAAATTTTTTTCTGCCCAATTTCTATTATACTAATATAAATATGTTTAGTTTTTGCAAATTTTTTTCAAAATTTTAATTTAATAGGTTGGGTTAAATTTTTTTACTAAAAATTAAATTCCTAAAATATGTTATAAGAGTAATACTTTTTGTGAATGGCATTTAAAAGATTAAGCGAAAACATTTTTAAAGTATAGAATATACCCTTATTTCTGCATATAGTTGAATTATTATAAACATTTTATAAAAAAATACAGGAAAATAAGTAGTATTTCTTAATTATATTAATTTTTCTCTTTTATTATTTTTTTTTTGATAAAAATATCGAACTAAGAAAAATTTATAAAAGAAACCATAAAAAGTGCTATTTTCTTCCGGTTAACCAACTATAAATACCACCTTTGAAAATTTTATTTTATTTTTATCGAGATAAAAAATTAGATGAGCATAGTGTAATATTTTATAATCAAAAGAAAATGTCCATTTTAAATAAAACATGTAAAAAAATTTCAATATATTTTCATATATTTTCATATATACCCAAAAAAACTCAAATTTAAAATTGGAATATGTTTTTTATTCCTTCTAGTAAAATTTAAGATTTTTTAAATTTAAAACCTAATGAAAAAAAAGCTTATTTATGATTATAAATTGAATAAATAAATAAATTTATTGAAAAAAATAACCTATTTTGAGTAAAATTATATGTGTTATGGCATTTATTTGTATATAATTTTTTTTTAATATTTAAATTAGATGAAAAATTAAAATATATAATGCTTTACAATTAAATATAAAAAATCTTCCAGGAATTTGATTAATAATTTTAAAAGCATCTTTCCTACTAAAATAGCTCATTTATGATTATGGTATATTCAAAAAAATAGAGCCAAACATTTCATTTTTATCTTAAACCTCTAAAGCCGAAAAAATAGTTAAATTTTCAAAAAAAAAAAAAAACAATTATACAATAGAGTCATTAAATGTATTTCATTTATTTATCTATTTTGCAAATTTGATAATTTATGACAAAATAAAAATTTTTGTTTGTTAATATTTCATTTCCTATTTTGATAAATAATTTGATTTAACAATTTAATTTTTGAACTTTAAATTAAAAAAAAAAAATCTTTTAATTTTTTATTTGTTTATGTTATTATGAAACGTATTTATTTGTGTAATACTATTTAAAGGACTAAAACTTTCAGCAAATAATTATGAATAGTGCTAGTAAGATGAGACAAAAAAATAAATATTTATGGTTATGAAATTACAAATTTATATTGGAGTATATTTAGAAGAGTGATACTTGTATTAAAATTATATATATAAATCAGTTTTCAATTATCTTTTATTAAAAACTTTATTAAAAAGGTAAAAATGATAGCTATAATTAAAACTCTATCAAATGGAAGTTTTATTTATGGATTTATTTTTAATTTTAAATAATAAAAGTAAATTATATTGGAGTAAAAAAAATTCCAATCTGATTCAAAAAAATTTTAATAGCTCATTTTATAATTTAAATTTTTCATAAAAAAAAGAACTATATCAGATTATATTAATTTTTCTTTGGATAGGTATAGGTTTATATACAAAAAAATTATCCGGTTACATTTATTTTTTTATATTATCATTATTTATGACCTATTTAGGGGCCGGAAATAAATTTTTTATCTAAAAAATTACTGGATAATAAATAAAAAATATACTTTTCAGGCAAAGATTTTTTTTGAAGATATGTTATATGAATAATATGATAAATCGAAAAAAATCCGAAGGGGTCAACTTATAAAAAATCTTAGATTAATATATCATTAAAACACAGGCTTAATTCATTATTTGAAAAATTAATCTTAGTCACTTATTTTGGGCTCTAAAAATATAGTTTTCTTATCTCTTTAAGTTAGAATTTTGAGATTTTCTCATTTGTCGAGCTAGAAAATTTTCTAATAATTATTTCAAATACTGTAACTTAAATTGTGCTCACACCTCCCCCCTCTTAATTTCATTTTTTATCTTATAATTTTATTAGATAATATGTATTTTTTTCCCACTCTTGGTGTTTATTTTAGGATTTTTTTAAAAGATATAATTATTGTTGGTTTTGTGTATTTTCTATTTAAATATCCTCATTATGCGTCTGGATTCATATCTAAAATACCTTTCAACATATCAAAAAAGAATTAATTATTACTTTTACACAACATTTTCTCTCTGAAGTAGAGAATTTCTAAGCCTTTAAAAGTTAAAAAAAAAGCATATTTAATTTTTAAATATTTTTGGGTATTGATTTTTTCCCCCAAATTAATTATTTTTATTTTATGTTTTTAAAAATTTATAACTATCTTCAAGAAAAAAATTCCAATATAGAACAATATGTATAATTTTTTATTATGCCATCAAAGTATTCAACTATATGCTCATTTGATAATTTTCTTGGGAGAACTTTACATATTTTTAAAAAAAAATTTAACAAAACATATAATTTATTCATATACTATTTTAGGTTAGGGGGTTTAAAGACACATATATCACCAAAAATAACTACAAGCTCTCTCGAAAAGATTATTTATTTATTTCATTGTAATATAGCGCCTAGGTGTGATTTAATGAGCTAAGATTTCTATAGAAAAAGATATTTGGCAAATATTATATGTATAAACCATTATTATAGAACGATTTTTTTGATTGTTTAAGTGAGAAGAAATTTTTTTAAAATATTGTTTTTAAAGAGGAGATATTCTGTTTTTTTATTCAGCTGTATATAATATGATTTATGACGGAATTTGATTATTATATTAAAATTGACTTAATTTTTTCAAAAACAATATTATTTTATAAAATATATCAATAAAAGATTGAAATTTTAACTAGATAAGGAATATTATATTTTAACTTGCTTTAATTTTTGATAAAAATCTAGTACTTTTCGTTAATATCAAGTATTTTATAAACTTCTTATATTCTAAATTCTTCAAAAAATATCATTATCATATGGTTTATAGGAATTTATTTTAAAAAAATTTCACTTTTATTTGGTTATCACCAATTTATTTTCATTTTAGGCAAAGGAAAAGAGCAAGAAATTTAAAAAATATCATTATTTTACCTTCATATATCTCAAAATTTATTATGAACGGGTCATTTTTACTCAATTAATAGGTCACTTTAAATGAATAACTTATAAAAAAAAACTATTATTCAATTAAAAATTTTAATTTAAAAGATACTTCATTAAGTATCAAAAACAGTCTCTATTTTTTTTTACTTGAAAAATTGGTGTTAGTAGAAAATCAAAAATCTATCGCCTCTAGAAAAATATTTAATATTTTTATGAAACAATTTTTCTTTGAAATTAATTTATCATATTAATTAAAGTTAATATTGAAATTTATTTTATATATTTTTTGTGCGTAGATTTGATCCTTAAGTAGATTTGATCTGATTTAATTAAGAATAAAATTCAATTTTTTTCTGGACATTTAAAAAAATTCATTATCAGAACTAGTCACTTTTTTTTGAAATACTTTTCAATACGTAAATACAATATTTAAATATGTAAAAAATAGATTTAAACTTAATAGATATTATATAAATATTTTCCCTATAAATCTAATTTTAGTCGCTTGTATTGTGTTTTTTTTAAATTTTAATTATATTTTTGTTCAATAAAACTTATGAAACCCTTTTTTAGGTGAATAAAAGAGGTTTTACGTCTAAAAATAATATTTCGGTTTACGCGATAGATAAATTATGCCCCTTTTATTTTCTTCTTCTTTTTATAAGACTAATTTATTTTAACTCTAAACAAATTCCCATATATAGAACATATAACTAATTTTGGAAATAAAATTAGGGGCTTATCAAGAAATATATATTTTATTTATTATTAAAAACAGAGAATGTTTTTTTAG
The DNA here is from genome assembly GCA_001953115.1 of Smittium mucronatum. Taxonomy (NCBI): domain Eukaryota; kingdom Fungi; phylum Kickxellomycota; class Harpellomycetes; order Harpellales; family Legeriomycetaceae; genus Smittium; species Smittium mucronatum. The sequence goes on from LSSL01004180.1 coordinate 14,984, forward strand.
ATTAGATTTTATTAAAAATTAAAATATTTTTATTCATTATTTTTTTAGTTATTTTTTTATATTAAATATGAGCACTCTATTGTTCTTATCAGATCAGAAATAAAAATAAGACATACTTTCGAAAATATATTCAAAAATAAAACCACTTATATTTAAATTAATGAAAGCGTATTTAAAGTATGTAACGTTTAGCCAAAGATCTATTTAAATATTTATCAAATTTAAAAAAAAAATAATAATCACACGATAGCTGAGGGTGTGTATTCATACTAATAGGCTATATATATATTAACTTGGCTGGAATATGATTGCGTTGTTATCGTTTCTTTTATTTTAGATTTATGATATTTTGAAAGAAATTAAGCTCTATTTCACTATTTATTATGATATATTCTATTAATAAATTATCTAAATTAATATAGAGAAATTTTGCTTGAGGATTTGGAATATAAAACAAATATGTATTCTAAGGTCATTTATATTATCTTTTTTAAAAAATTACATATCATAATCTTGTAAACTGCGTATATTATATTATAGTATTTAAAAAGCATTAAATATTTAGTTTTGTTCAAAATTAATCTTAAAGTTCTATAGTTTTATTCGATTTTATAGTTATTAAAAAAAGAATTCGGCATCAAATGAATGGAATTCCTGTTTAAAAATATTTTAAATATATAATTGGAAAAAGTGAAAATATACAGTGATTTATCAATATTTCTAATAGAAATTTTTTATTCGGTAGAATTGATTACATCCAATAAACTTTACTTTTAATTAAATAAGAAAAAATCCACTATATAGTAAAATAATCATTTAAGGATCAAACTTAAATAAGTTTCAAATCAATGTACAAAACATTTATAATTCTTACTGAATAACACTTTTTTACTTCTAAAAACCCATACTCAGAAAAAAACATGAATATATTTTTATTCAATTTTTTTTTAAATTGGAATATTACTTAGAGTGAATTGAATTTTTTTTGGTATTGATATAATAAACCATAAATAATTAGAATATATTGATAAATAAATCTTGAAAATAAAAATATTTGATATCGAAAGTTTTACTATTTTTTAATTTAGATATAAATAACAATAAATTAAATTATAATTTTACAAAATATTTGAATTATGAGAAGGTCTAGGATAAATTTCAACAAAAAAAATGTATCATTTATTTTATTAAAAAAATACTTATCATTCTTTTAGAGTTTATGGTAATATTTAAAAACCCCACTAAGCATCTATATGAGTAGGTTTTACAAAACATTAACCATTAATAAATTTCCCCATCCTATAATAAAGTAACTAATCCGATAGAAAAAATGCGGAATTGTTAAAATTAATATAATCGATTAAGAAATTCATGATATTTTCAATTAACAAATTATTATTATTATTTTTTAAATATATAGATATAACCAAGTTATTTGTTTATTTATAAAAGTACCAAATAATTTATTTTTTTTTCGAAATTATATAATTTTGCTGATTATCTATCTAAGAAATTAATTACTTTAATTGATTAAGTTTACAGACTGAATGGATTTTCTATCATTAATTTCAGAAAATATTCTGTTTTCGATCGTAAATTATATTTTAACTAAAAATTAGAATTAATATTACCAATTGACCATTTTATAACTCTAGCTTTAAACCAAAATTTTATGGAACTAATATTTTATATTTTTTCCCACCTTTTAGTGGAGAAAATGATGTTAAAAATCTTTATTTCATATATTATAATTTTCAATATGAAACTTTTCTTTATGAAAACGAGAAGGTAAATCACCAAAATAATTATTGCATATTTAGTGTTCCTCGAAATCGTGAAAAGAATAATAATTGAATTATGGTGCTGTTGTCACCTAAAAAAAATCAATTAATACTGAATTATGTCCTTTTATTTATTTTTTATCTATATTATTGACGGTTATTAAAAAAAAAATTCAAATTTTATAAAAAATCGAAAAGTTGCAGAATATGTAAATTCGAGGGTATATTAAAAAAATTTCAATTTTGGAAATATCTTAATATAAATGAATCCTAGTTCTAGTAACGAGGCATTTCGGCATTTTGAAACCAAGAAAAACAATAATATACGCATTGCCAATCGCCTGCAAATAAATTGAAATAATGTTAAATTGCGTTTAATTTTTGGTTTGTTTAACAGGATTTTTTTTACCACGGAATTTTGTTTCAAGAAAACTTAAAAAACATCAAAAAAACAAAGAGATGTGGAGAAAAATCTATTATCCATAACGAAATAATTTCCTCTACAGGACTTCTATGTACCTACAATAGAAGTTAGAAATTTATCAACCGAAAGACCCCGACCAAGTGAAATAAGGAAATTATCGTTATGAAGTATGTTTAATTGATTAAATGATTGAACTGGGTAATTTTTTTGAGTTATATCGAGATAAGTGGGGAAAATTATTTTATTCCCAATGTAATAAAAAAAGGGTTAAAGTTAATTAAATATAGGCCTAAGTAATCAATCATTGGTTTAATATTTTAAAAAGGCGATTTAGGCTTTAAAGCATGGCCAATCGATAAAAGAAATGATTTAAAATGGTCGAATTTTTTTTTATTGAATTTCCGTACTTGTTATATAATTGAATTGGCTATATTGATATAACATTATGCATGGGGTAATTTGAACTTAATTAAGCAAAAGGAATAATATTTTTTATGTTTTAGCAATTAAAGAGTTATTTGCATAGGATAAGGTAGAATTTATATTGGATAGCCCTCTTTAACCGTGGATTCATAATTTTGCACTTTTTTGTTACGAATATTATCTTTTCTATAGAATATATAGGAAAAAGAATCCTGGCTTAATCAAACTAAGTGTTTATTAGCGTGAATAAATGGGATACTCTCTTTGAGAGCTTACACTTCGCATTAATTTTTTACATTCATTCTGATTTTTAATTATACCTAAGAAAAATGTGTAAAGTTCTTGATTAGTACAAAATTAAAATTACGAATAGAATTTCTTATTGAGAAAATTGAGGAATATTAATTAATTTAGTCTTTTCCTCTATCTTTAATAGCTCGGGGGGAATTTAGATTACTATTAACCAATGTTTTAAATTTTAAACAAAAGCACACTTTTGAAAAGAATATCAGGTATGTTATGTTATTCCTTAAAAACTTCGTTAGTAATTAAATGTGGGGTATTATAAAAGTGCTTTAGTTGCTAATGTTAGTAAATTTCTAATTTTCTAACTCAGTTTTTCCAAAATTGATTCAAAATTACTAATAGAAATCGGTGTTTGCATAATTGATCCTATATATCGAATTAAGCTGTGGATTTTTTTTTAGTCCAATAAATTCAAAATACCTCAAAAATAAGTTTTTTTCAAGAAATTAATTCATTAGAAATGCTTCATTACGATAATTTCCTTAAAGCTTCAAATAGTTTGGATGGCTGAAGTTGTTACAGTCATAAATTAAGCTATTTAAAAATGAAAAAAAGCCCACAGAGACTACAGAGCTTAGATTTGGAGCATACAGCTAACAGGGCTGATATAAAATAGGATCATCTTCAAACATGAAATCTGATCGACATAGCCTCCATTGAAATAAACGGCTAGATGTTGAGATCCACTTAGCTCAAAACACTGGGATTGTGCAGAGAAAATATCCCAAGCCTTACAGAGCCGATCGGTTCATCATTTTTCCAAATGGCACTGCTCTCTAATCGCTGCTTCCATTATTCCAAGTTAAGAATAATACACCTCAGTGTGTAACTTTATTATTTTGTACTTTGAAAAGTACAATACTTAGATCCCTAACTATTGCAAGGTATTTCACATTTAGGAGTAGTCAATCTAGCTGGCACTACTTTTATTCAACAAAAATGGTCTAAAAATAGCAAGCCCTTCATGAATCAGTCGCTCAAAAATAGATTTCAAATTTCTTCCAATAAAAACACCTAAAGCTAAAATGTGTTTATAATTATAGTAATTTAGATCACTATCAAATAGGACACTTAAATTATATAACAGGAATACGCTGTGTTTTTGGGCCCAATAAGAGCTAATGTTTTGGCCAATAGAAAGTATTAACAGGTTGTTTGGTATGTGAGCATTTTGATAATTTTACACTAAAAAAAGTTTCAATGAATTTATTACTTATATTAGAAATGGGAACATTTAAACGCCAATCAAAATCAAATAATAATGTTGTAACCAAACATAATTGGAGGTGTGTGTATTAGTTTTATTTGGGATTGTCGCTGCATGCAAATGAAGCCAGAATACAAATCTAGAGCCTTAACGAATTAATAGCGACTCAGATATATTTCAGAGACCTGAGAATAGTTAATATTCCTTCTTATTCATGCTCTTCTAACATAATTGTAGTACACCATCTAAAATTTCACTTTAAAGCCAGGAAACATAGTATATTTGATACCACATTATGTTTTCATATATTGACTGGAGATTCGAGCTTCAGAAAATCATCACTTCGCCCAGAGAGTATGCCTTCTCAACTTTAATCACCTTGGGTTTTTTATATTTGTTGGTAACTAGAGTTGAAGAGTCCATGAGAAAACATAGCTTGGAGAGAGGAAACAAAAAAAAACTCCTCGATGAACAGAGCAGGAAAATCTATCTAAAGCTCCAGCAAAAGCTCTCTAACACCGGCACCGTTTCTAAAAGTTCGGATGATGAAGCTGAGTCCACTAGTGATCAACAGGGGGAAGATTCTAAAAAAGATTCGGGAGTAATTTTGGTTTATTTTATTGAATTACCCCACTTTGATTCCTTTTTAACCTTTAACCTTTATAATTATTATGTTTATAATAATCTTTCCTTAAACTCAATAGGATTTCCATCCAGCCAAACCACAAAGACCATCACCATATTCCTCTAACCTTGGTAAGCCAAATATCAGAAGAATGGATGATATAAATCGTAAGTTCTTTAGATTTTTTTTGCTTTGGTTATTATATATCCACTTTAAAATACATTTTTTGTTTTAGGTCAAAGCAGATTTTCTCTCCCTCCACGAGGTAGCATGTGCGGCGGTTGTTGCGGTTAATTTCTATTCCGCTATTCTGTAAGATTGATTTTGAATAGAATTAAAATCTTTTTAATCTATATAACAAATATCACCGTATCTAAATATAATTTAGGAGGATACATTTTATTCACTGCATTTCTTATTTACTTAACATTCTCTTGTATAAGGAAAGGCTGTGAGGTCGTCGATTTTAGGATTTCAATTTTTTTTCTATTAGTTGGACGCTTTTATTGTCATTCTTGACAAGGATTGCATTTATTCTTTTTAAATATATATTTTTTATCTGATCAAGGCTTTATTAAGGAAAGGTGTATGAATCTTAAATTTACAGTAAAAAAAAACATTGGGGCGAGGTTATAAACCTGAACTAGAATATTCTTGCTTTTTTACTTGTTTTTTCAATGTTTTCGAAAATTTGTATAATACATGAAACCATTTATTACCTTGTCTTATAACAATATCCCAAAATCTGAGTGAACATTCTCTGTTTGGATTTTTTCAAGTCTTCTATTCTATTTATCTATGAGTCCAATAGATGATCAGCGGTTTTAACCATATTATAAATAATAGCATTTTATTTATGAATAAGGAGAAATGCCATAGTTAGATGAATATGAGTATTGTGGATTTCAAGAATATCATTTTTACAGTAGAAATCTGCCTTAAAAAAATCGATCGAGCTTGTCGTAAGGTACGCTATCTTACAATAAAATTCCGTGATACAAAACTTGCCATAATCAAATCTATCAGTAATAAAAATCTTTTGTAGCATGCCTATACATTTTTTCTGCACTATTTTATGGTAGGCTTTGTTTTAGTTTTTTTGGTACGATCTTGAAATGCAATTCGGTGATGTAAAAAATATGCTTTTTTAATAAAAAAATCTATTGGATAGGCTCCATTAGTTTATCCAATAATACGGCAACGTAGTCAAATATTTTCCAATAGCTCATTTTGCACTAAAGACATTAAGTAATTGCAAAATTCTTTTGAATCGAGAAAAAAAAAAGTAGTCAAAATCATCATATTTCTGATCCTTATACGACTAGATCACATTTTAATTTTCCTCTCTTCCGAGCCCTAAAATGTCATCCAGCAAAACAACCAAGGATGGAAACCATAAGGCTTTTCGTACCCCTATTCCTTTTTGGATCGGTTGGATCGAAATTTTTGACAATGATTCCGAAAAGACAAAGCTTCAAATTGATTCACTTTCCAGTTCTAAGGAATCTACAGACAATAACTCTATTACATCAATCCAAGATTTTCTCAAAGATTTTCTTGAATTATTCCAAATTTCATCGGGTCTAGTCCAGAGTGAGAGTAAAGGTTGGGAGTACCAAAATACCTTTTTAAAAAAATTAGATGCCAATTTCGGAGTTCTATCCAAGAAAATGGTCAAGAATAATATTCAAATTTCCCAATTAAATATTACTAATCAAGTTTCCCACTTGTATAGTTTGGTATATTCCTGTTATATCGTTACCTCAGATCCAATTGTTCGGCGAATATTGTTAAATTTATTAAACAAGTTAAACGATGTCGATAAAGAACTGGCTTTTAAAATAATAAATGAAAAATTAACTTCATTTTTAGATTTTGTCCCCGAAAATGCTACTGCTCAAAGTAATTCCTTGGAATTCTGGGAATCGTCATTCTCAAGGGTTCAATCTATCTCTTCTAAATCTAATTCTCTCCACATGTTATTATCAATGTCTTTTAGTTCCAATATCTTGTCAAATAGATTCATTGAAATCTATGATTATTTTTATCTAAACTACGAACAATGCATATATGATCTGCAAAATCATTTCGAAAAGAGCTCTGATGACAATAATATTACCGAATCTGACAATTCAAACAATTTATATCTTTTTGATAAAATTTCTGAAGCACATTTCATCGGAAAGATTCTTTTATTGATATTGAACAAGTCAGAAATATCAAAAGGCGAGAATTTATCTAAATACTTGCACAAAATCACAAGTCTTGAATTGATTTCGAAAAATCTGCTTTTCCTGAAAAGTTCTAGCTTTGGAATGGAGGCACGTGAAATAGCTTCGCTGATATTGATATCTTGTTACAGAATTCTATATCCAAACTCTTACACCCAACTATCTCTGCAATTATTCAAGTTAATGCATGAAGCTCATGATTCAAACGGAACCTCTATCGCTATCATTTGCGTCAATAGGGCTATTCTTTCAAAAATTGAAGATCATTACAATACTGTTTTTCTTAAAATACATCCTGAGTACAGTAACGACTCTTGTGTTCTCAATCTTTCTTTTTGCCAGATATCATCTTTATGCGGTTCTCCAAATTTACCTCCAATAGTAAAAGTTGCTGCTTTTGAAACTATGAGCTTGTGGGTAAAAAAATTACACAAGCTGGTTTGCTTAGAACTATCAGGTTCAAAAAAAATACCCCAAAAAGACCAGCTCCCCAATCCAATAAATGATTCTGATCAAAATAATTACTTAAAGGAATACTCAGATCTATATTCCCCAGTTGATATAGGAACTTCTTTAATTTCTATCCAAGGAAATAATCTACTTGATATGATCTGGAGTTATTGGGAAGATCAACTTGATTCCGTCCAGCATAAAGTTAAAGATATTTTTGAATCCCTTTTAGATACAAGTTTGATTCTAGATTTAAACTCCAGTTCAGATCTAAAAAGTAAATCCAACCTCGATTGTAATCATCCTTACTTAACAAAACTAAATGATAGTTTAAGTGAGAAAAAGCTAAGTTTTATCGATTCAGTTTTATCTCAAGCTGTGTCCATGGATTGGTCACAAAAAATAAAGTACTCATTGCTTGCTATAATGTCTAAAAAGTTAGGATCTTCTTTTGTCTTAAATAGACAACCTAATCTTATTTCTCTAGCCCTCCAAAATATGCAAAACCCTATGCTGGCCTCAAGAATTTCTACCTTATTATCTTCCCTACTTTCCAATTATGAAAAAATAACTGAATCAAAAGTGAATAAAAAAGGTAAAGCATTATCCATATCAACAGAAAAAAAAGAAGGTGGCATATTTATGACAGGAGTTGAAAAAAATATCAACATACCTACTGAATCCGATTTAATTACTGTTTGGGCTAACCCTATATCCATTTCTCTCCTTAAACATAGTTCTAAACTCACAAAACTTATCGCTCACCATGTACTACCTTTCGCTTTTAAGAAATTCCCTACTCTCTTATTTCACATACTCGAAAAAGTTCTTTTAAATGAAGACATGGATATCGATTCAATAATTTCTTCTGCTGTTAATTTAAACTCCAAGCTGATATGTTTTTACGACGAAAGGGATCCTATAGACGATTATTTTGAAGACGAATCTTCAGATTTTTACCGCCTCGATTCACTTCAGAATGTTAATAGTATCCCACCAAACATGAAGGTTGAATCAACTATTGCCATATTATATGTTGCTAAAACTTTAGGGCTAATTAAACCAATTCAAATAGATGGAAAATATTTGTCGTATTCGTATACTAGCCAAAATGTTGGAATTATTAACTCCGCTAGGTGGTCAAAGCTCCAATATATTATAAAAGATGTTTTATATTCTGCTGTTAATAATTCATCTTGGTCAGTAAGAGCAGACTTTTTAGGTTTGGTTAGTTACAGCAACAAAATATCGGATCCTTTAGATAGCTGTGAGTCTGATTGCATTTACAATATTCTCAAAAAATCCACTAATTCTCAGAGTGCCGAGTTTAGACAGCGAAGGTATTCAATCTTGGTCTCATTTGCAGAAAGACTCGAGTTCTTATACATTACATCATTAAAAAAGTTGGATAAATATTACGATAGTCCCAAGATTGGAAAGGATACAGAAGTTACTCAATTGTACAGAGAATCCGTTGAAGCTGTAAATACCATCAATAGCATTATCAATTGGCTATGTAGGCTGGCCATAGTTGATTGTCTTTCTCCAAGCTCAAATTTTGTTAGGGTATCCACTGGCTTACAATTTTTATCAATAATTCAAAAGTATCTCTCATTTTCCGTCGATGGAAATGTGTTAAATTATTCCAGTTTTGATGGAAATACTGATCACTTTCAATTCCAGAACATATCTTTTGAAATAATGAATTCTTTCCTTAGAAATGGTAATTCTTTAAATCAAATTCTTGATGTTTGCACAAACTCTATAATATCGGTTATAATTAATGACACATTTGAGTCTAACAGGTCTCTTGCATTTGAGTTATTAAAAGAATGGAATATTAACTTTTACGACTTCAATAAAGGGGTTGATAATCAGTCAATTTCTTTAAATAATGGCCCGTATTATTTGCTGAATTCTGACTGGCTTAAGGATCTAATCTCTATCTCGATTGCAAAGTGTTTTAGTACTAAGCCAAATGATAATGAAGCTGGAGCATACTTATTATGCTTCATATTTTCCAAATTCGTAATTGATAAGAGATTTCTTATCAAATTGAACGATGGTACAATCCAGCAAAACCTAGATGATTTTTTTGATATTTTACAAAACAGATTCCCTGAATTTATCTTTCCAGATCTCGAAAAAAATTTTCTTTTAGAGAATTCCAGAGATGGATCAATCCAAATTTGTTATTTTCTATCACAGCTTGTGGATATGTTTTGTGAAAATGTTGATTTGATGCAAAATAATTTACTGTACTCGGCTTTAATTAAGCCTGTGACTGGTTTGTTATTAACAATAAAGCTAATTATGACTAAAAATTTAAATTTTCTTGATCCACAATTTTATGAGAGAAACCCATTTCTTATTAAATTCCTAACAATGCTATTTTCCGAATTGATCTCTAAGGTAAACAAATCTATGGATTTAGTTATGTCGATATTATCAAATCAATCCCCAGAAGGAAATGTCCCAGCATCTTTCAAAGAAATGGAATTAAATTTAATATCAGTATCCTGTAATAATCCTATGAAGGTCAAAGACTCTGATGAAGCTCAATTTGAAATAAATGAGACGAAAAAGTCATTTACATTCTCTAATATTGGTTCATCCAATTATGATCCAAATGTTCAACTTATATTGTCTTACTGCTGGAGAGTTGTTAAAGAATCAACGGGAATCTTGTCAACCCTCGTTTGTACTTTTCCTTCTGATGACCAAATTATTAAAAATAGCTCTACATTTGGACCAGGGAATGAAAAAAATTCATCTTCATCGAAAAATAAAACTGAGGATAATCTAGCTAAAATTGATTTAGATGTTTGCAATTCCACTTCTAATTCTCTAATTTCGAATTCCACTATTCGGTCTATAGGTGAAACTTTATTTCATATGATTACTTCCATCAGGCACAGAGGCGCTTTTGCAGCTGTATATACTGAATTTTCAAAAGTTTGCAAAAGAATTTATAATTCTAGTGACCCAAAAGTAAAGTCATTGATTCAAAAATGGCTCACGTTATGTATCGAAAATATGGTTAAACAGCAAATATCCATCACCAGACGTAGCGCTGGATGGCCTTATTGTCTTTTAGCCTTGTTATCGAGTGATAAAAACTGTAGCATAATTTATTTACCTGGAATAGTTGAAAAGTTGTTTGAAATATCAGAAAAGTTTATCAGCATTGATCCAAATGAGACTAATCTAGTGGATTTACCTCAAGTGCACGCAATCAATATGTTACGCAGTCTATTTGTGGATAAGTTTGTTACCAACGATATGATACCGTTCACAGAGCGGGGGATGGTTCTTTCTTTGGATGGTTTAGAGTCTAAGCATTGGGCAATACGTAATGCATGCGGTTTATTGTTTTCTAGTTTGGTGGAGCGGCTGTTTGGAATAAAAAAGAATAAAAATGAGCATTCAAAAGAAAATAGTATATCGGCTAGAGAGTTGTTCTCGAAATTTCCAGACTTGCATAGATTAATATATCATAAACTCGACATTGCAGTCAAAGAGCTAAGAGAAAATCGTATTGAGTCCATTAGAATCAGTACTAAAAATACAATTACTACCAAGATATCGGAAATATCTTTTTTTAATCTTTCTGACAACTTGAAGTTTGTAAATCCATCCCTTTACCCGTTATTGACCCTATTATCTAGATTACACCAACCAAACATTTTTCAAACAGAGAATGACATAGAATTAGACTTTATTAACGATACCAGCTTTAATTCTGGAGCAAATTTACAAAAAAATTCACCCAACCCTCCTACAACAAATTCGTCGCAGATTCAAATGAATATCTCTGATAGTATTGACAGTGATATAATTGTAAAATTACCCTTAGAACTAACGCTAAAAAACTTAGTATTAATGGTATCTAGTTGTAGCAGCTCTCCAGTTATTAAAACCCGTTTAATGGCTGCCGAGTCGCTGGCTTCTATGATGCCCCTTTATTACATCCCGAAGTTTGTAAATATCCTACTGATAGAAATAGAAAAAAATCTCATAAATCTTCTTTCCGAAAGAGTTCAGGAACAATTGGAGAGTTTGGTCTTGAGCGAAAAGACAAAAATAAATGATCATAGTTTTCAAGAGAGACCATCAACTGTCAATGCTAAAGACAAATTTGAAAGAATTCCTTCAAATAATGGCTCCAAAAAAACATTAGATTATAATGATATTCACGGAAAATTGGCACAAGCTCTTAGACTAATAGAAGTGTATTTTGGACAAATTGAAATTGCTCCTAACAGATTTTTGTACTTGAATCAAATGTTAAAGTTTAATTTGCAAAAAATCAAGAATATTTTTAAGCTTGTGATCGATTCGAACTTTGATTGTGAATTCATAAGATATACCTCACTTAAGATTGTACTTTTAGTCGTGGGAAATAAAGAATGGGATACCATATATTTAAAAAATAAAAGTCAAGGGTTTGAAAAAACCGAAAACCATGATTCTGATTATTGCATTGATGAAACTGAAGAGCTGAAATCTTTTTGTAAATCAGTTTATGTTTCTTTTGCAAGACCTTTGTTTGAATTTAAAGAAAGTGAATTCCATTCTGACGATTGCGAAGGATCCAACAATGTTGAAATGGCTCATGAGGTTAATAACATAATTGGATTTTCAGATACCATTTTAACAATTTCAAAAATATGTCTTAAGTTAACTGAATATTTCTGGGGTAATTTCCATTTTACGGAGGGGAATCGTGTGGATTGGTTGATCAAGATAGTAAAAAGTATGCTTACTAAGGGTAGTATTTACGAAGTACAGTTGTTTTGCATGGATTGGATTCTGTATTTTTTCCCTAAAATTCTCTCTTCTGATGAGATTTCAGACACAGAACTTAGACTAATTTTGATTTCCACTATTTCATCTCTTATTGGGGTTTCATTCCAGAGATTTGAAACTGTGGTTCACAACAAGTATATCAGGATTAATAGCGATTTTATTCTTGTTACCAAGAGTCTCGATCTAACTTCATATTTGATTAACATTGCTGCCTTTAGTACGGAGATTCTAGGCGGTATAATCTCTGGAATAAGATCAGATTTTATTAGTAGCTGGTCGGTTGGGCTCGAATACTTATTAAATCCGGAAAATAGTGTGATGGTCAGATGCAGTCTATCAAAATACCTAATATGTCTATATCCCCTCCTTTTAACCAGTGACAAAAGTGAGGGTTATAATAAGTTGGCAGATAGCGAATATTCAGATGAAAAAATTAAAAAAGAAGTTAAATTAGTCTTGGGTATTGTGATTGAATGGTCTGATGAGGAGACTATTATTCCATATAGATCAGCTTCATCTGAGGCCATATCTTTAATACTATCATCAAGAGATAGGAAACTGAAAAGTACGGGGTTAATTTATGGGGATGATTTCGAGGCAAAATTGGTGGTATCTTTGCTCAATTTATTGTTCGATGATGATGAGGATATTCGAATCAGTTGTTCAGAAACAGTTTTAAGAATTCTATCAAACAAGGGCCTTGACGAATCGGTTGGAACAATATCAACTGATTATTCAGCCCGATTGTTATTAGAATCATACTTGATTATTTCAATTGAAGATTCACAAATGCATAAAATTGGTCTCTTAAAGGATGGGAGGAACTCGATTTCAAAAGATTTTCTTAAAAGAATCGTGTCGAGTTTCCTGTTGATAGAACTATTAGAAATTTTAAGGTCTGAGATAAAGAAAGAGACAGCCGATTCTAAAAAGGGAGACGTTTCGGTCTTATTTGAAAAGGAACCCAAAAATGTTTTCAAGGAGCCTACTGAAATAGTATGGTTGATATGTGATGTTCTCAATCATTTTCTAGATATGCTTTTTAGAACCAAGAATCCAGGCTCTTTTATGGAGGGGAATATCGATTTTTTTATCAATGAATATTCAGGATTCTTCAGTTGTGTCATTGATCTATCAGTTGCTGCAACTAAAACACTAAAAATTGAGAGTTTTAGAAGCGATAAAACTGTAATATTTACTAAAAAAGAATTCTCGTCTATCATTACCAATTTGATGGTTGTGAGATTGGGTATCCAATTAGCATCATTAGTAAATCAAAACAAACCTGTTTTCGAGTATATTGAACCAGGTTCTAATGGGCTACGAAATTCTGGTGGATCTGAGGAAGAGAATTTATTCACACCCAAGTTGTATAAACAAATTGACACTCTGCTTGAATTCAAGGGGAAAATTGCTAAAATAATTGTGATGGGTGAATCTCTTAAAGACTTTAGCGAAGAAACAATGCAGAATGGAAACGATATTTTCATGCACCCAAAAATTCACGATTTGTTGAAGTTAATTTCTGAGTAGAAATTTTACTTGGGTTCTATTACTATTACTATTTCAAATTTATATTAATATTGTATAATCAAGTAAAAGTAATCAATGATAAAATCTACTTGTAATATATATATAATTAATAATCATCATTTAGCTAGAAAGAATATTTCTAATTTAATTGAAAGAATATGTACTTTGACAAACTCTTACGTAATTTGATCGAAATAAATTTATTTATACAATTACGAAAAGAAGTGGATAAGAAGTTAGAAAGGTTCCCAAAAAATCAGTTCACATCCGAGGTATTGATATTACATTTAGCGGATTTCATTATCAATAAATCTTTGTACAAAAATAAAACTTAAAAATGGGAATATGTTGATAAAAAACCAAATTTAGCATACAATACAATAAACAATAATCAGAAATGGGATTAGGGAAATCTCTCATGGTTTTTAATGCAGCAAAAATTGGGTGCTTAAATAGATAAAAGGAAAAAACTGTATCGAACTGGGAACAGCGAAATTTTTGGATGGCATTCGTGTTGCCCGTCTATTAATACTGGAAAGTATTGGTAGATCACCAGCCCCCTTGAACCAATGCCCAGTGGGTACGGAGCTGCTAGAGCGGCGGAGCGGAGTTGGGTAGGAAATTTTTTCGAAAATTTTCAACTTTTTTTTAAATTTTTTAATAGTGTTGTATTTCATTTTTATTAAGTTTAAAAATAAATT
>LSSL01004182.1:0-16101 GCA_001953115.1 Smittium mucronatum
AATTTATAATATTTTAAAACAAAAAAGTATTATTTATTGAAAATATAGTGCTATTTCAATAAACACGCTTCCATTCCATTCCATTTCAATCGATTTTTTTTAATAGTTATACTCTTAAACTATTAATAAGACGCAGATAGATCATTTAATTCAAAATAAATCCGTGTTCTATATAATACCATTTTGCTATATATATGAGAATTTTTTTACCTGTTCATAATTGTGAAAATTTTAGTGCTTTATTTTTATTTTTTAAAAAAATGATCTTAATGAAATATTTTGAATAATTGCATCAACTTTCTAATATTCAATTTACAGAATTTTTTTTGTTTTAATTTATATATATTATAAAAAAATTCTCACTTTTTAACCAATCGCTTTATAAAAATGATTTAGTATTATTATTTTATTAAAATAGGGTTCTAGGCTTTGGGGATTAACTTTGAAATCCAAGGTAGATACATTTATATACATTATATATTGATTGATTTTTTTTTAATATATTAAATTGAGTTATCAATATACACAGAGGATAAATAACCAAATATACGATCAGTTTAAACAAATAAAAATCTTAAAATTTTAAAAAACCAATAATTTTGTGGATATTTGTGTGAAGCTCGATAAAAAATTGAAAAAAAAAATTGAGATTTAATTAATATATAAATTTTATAAATTGGCCTTTGAATGCATATATATTCCTATATGTATATTTCATGCATATTTTTTAAGGATTGAAAAAAAGCATACCTTTTTGTAGTTGAAATAAAAATATCCATTAAAAATTATAGATATTTATAATTTATTGGTAAATTAACTCAGATTAGATGGGTGGGGAGGGGGTTAATTAATAAAATTTTAGCAATAATGGGAAGTTATTTATTTAAATCGGAAATTATAAAAAATAATTTGAGTATTTTGTGATAAAATGTTCATTTAATAATACGAATCGATAGTTTATTAGCTAAAAGTTACTAAAATAAGACTATTATTAACACCAGATAGCTGAAAACCTGGGAAATTGTTAATTTACCTGGAAAATTTTTTATAATAAATAATATTCTTATTGCAATAAAAAAAAATAGAGTAATAAAAAGGGCATATTTTTAATTATATATTTTTTTAGTGATATATTTAAAATAAAATATGGAATGATGAAAAACAAACATATAAAACAATGAATAAAATTTTAAAATAAAATATTTAATAATACAGTACTTTCAAAATAACTGAATAAAATTGGATATATTTAAACAGCAAAAATCAAACAAACAGAAAAATAAAGGTGCAGGAAAAAAATTTTGAACTATTAAATGATTACCTAGATAAAAAAAAGAAGCTTTTATTTTTTTATTCTTTTTCAGGATTTTATAAAAATAGAATATTCACATAATCACCTGGGGAAATAAAAAAGTAAATATATGTAATAATACTTCTAAGATAACAAAAAAATCATATTTATGTCACTTGGTGACCAAAATAATATCAATAAAATGTCTTATATTTGGATTGATTAGCACAGAGGCTAAAAATACTTAATTCATCGCATATGATCACAAAAAAAAATAACCCAAAAACCAACAATCAGATTTTATAATAAATAGCAAAAAAGAATAAAATTACTTCTTAAAGACTAAAAATAAGACAAGAAAAAATTTATACAAAACATATTGAATTTTTTTGTAAATTTTCTTGGAAATAAGGAAGTTTATAATAAAATTTACAGTGGTTTTATATATATATATATTTGAATGAGAGCTTTTCCAAAATAAGAGTAAATTAATATTTGCAGATTTTTTCAAAATGACCTAATCAGTATATAAAAAATGTTTAAAGCGCAATGCTTTAGAAATTTGACAATAAAAATATATCAATTAGCACAAAATCAAAATTTTGAAAATTATAGTAAAATAAAATTAATTGATTGATTAATTAAGAGCTAAAAATTGGAAAATGTATAGTTCAATCATTATAAAAAATAGAGAACACATAAAAAAGCTAGTAGAGTTTCAGATAAATTTAGCGAAATGAGAAAAAAATCCGAAAAATAGAGGGAGTGGGTGTCTTCCTTTATAAGAAATTTTTACTTAAAAGTTTAATTTAAAAATTATCAAAAAAAAATCTTCTCTTAGATAAAAGAAATAAAAAATAGGAATTGTCAGAATTTCAAAGCATTTATTTCAAAAAATAATGATGAAAATATTCAAATTACCTATAATAAAAATCGCTGGGATCCAAATTAAACCCCTTTAATTAGATAAAAACTTAATAACAAAATAACAAAATTCTGGTGTTGATGAAATACCAAGTTTTTTTTGAAAATTTTCGAAATCAGAAAAATTCCGAAATCAAAACTAGCTAAATTGATTATAAAAATATCCAATAATGTAAGTATATGCAAAAATACAGATTTTTATAAATCTAGCATCGATTTATCATTATCTAAAAAGGTTAAATAAGATCCTGTTAACTATCAATAAATGTCATCAATAAAAATGCTTAATAATTTATTATCTAAAATAATAGCCACAAAAATTGCTCTTATTTGCAAAAAATATGAAAATTCAAATATTTCACCTCTCAACAGAACATCAAATATCAAATTTGAAAAAGAAGAAGAAAAAAAATCTATCCTTTACAGAAAATCTTTAAACCATTCAATGCATGTGTTTATATTATAAATCAAAATTTTCTGAATATGATTAAAAACCAACTTCGATATACCGTGATTGTATAGATCACATATAATAACGGTAAATATTAGATATAATATATAATATATAAAAACTTTTTGACTGTATGCGAGGGCTTTAACAAGAATTTCAAGATTAATAGCCCTTTTAAATTATTATATAAAAAATATTTTCAAGAATATAATAGATTTATGTGTTCCTTTATTTGCTTTAAGAAGCTTTGGTTATTTTTTGATAATAATTCCGATATATTTACCGAAATAGAGTTCGAAATGTTATTAATTTTAAATTAAACTAAATTTTGTTAGAAAAAAATGAAAAGTATTTCAATTGTGTGAATGTAGCCTACTCGTATTAACCTGACTCAATTTGTTTGAATTGATGTATTAGTGCATTTTTTTAAATTAAAGGATCAATATAAACATCTGGTATATAACATTGGAGATGGTTAGAGTGTGTCATTAATCATAAAAAACAATAAAATAAATGTATTTAAAGCCTTTTACAATATATATAGCTTTTTAATCCAATAT
Source organism: Smittium mucronatum (assembly GCA_001953115.1). Classification (NCBI taxonomy): domain Eukaryota; kingdom Fungi; phylum Kickxellomycota; class Harpellomycetes; order Harpellales; family Legeriomycetaceae; genus Smittium; species Smittium mucronatum. The sequence goes on from LSSL01004182.1 coordinate 3,227, forward strand.
TATGCACCTTATTTTTAAAAATAAAAATAATGGATTATACTGATTCCAATTGTGCATTATAGAGACATGTATTTTGTTATGAATATGGCCTGAGTTTATTATACTCAATAAGAAACTAAAAAATATCTATTTATTGTGGATAAAATGAGTAATTTCACTGAAATGGAACAAGTTTGATACAAACTGAGGAAAAAATATTTTTTCTCAAATTTCCAAATTCTTAAGAGCAAGCATATTAAAAGTGGCCTAACTTTTTAAAAAAAGTTAACAGAAGACCTCAAAAAGCCAAAATATATGCCTTAATGACCACAATGGTGTCTTTTAGTGCATGATTGATAAAAAAAAATTGTTTTCAAAATTTAAAAATAAAAAAAAAGCAAAAACAATAAACCTTACCGCAGTCGACGATAAAAATAAAAATAACTAGATATAAATCCAATAATGGACTGTGTATAGAAAAATGTACTATAGTGGAAGCTGGATAAAATTTTATCCACTATCTCCTAGCTTATTTTTCTTCTAACAGAATGTTGGTAAAATTCTAATGAAAACTTTTCGAACCGTCCAGTAACTATCAAATATGAAAATCTTAGATCAAAAAGCAAAAAAAAAAAAAGCACACATTCTGAGAAGTTGATATTATTAAAAGTGTCAATCACGTCTTGTTGAATCGCTGTCGATGGGATTGGAAGTGAAACGAGGCTAACTTTAATTAACTATCTGCACCGATCCGTTCTGACCATCAAAACTTTATTTCTAATTTAAACTAAATGAGGATGGATATAGTTGGAAAACTTCTTGAAATGAATTTTTATAAAAACATAAGTCAAAAAAATCTGGAACATCCGATAATAGATTTGTGATATTGGAGCCAAATAACTGATTATAATCTGAACGCTCGGATAAATTGTGACCCAAAGTATAAGAGAACTAAAAGACCACTTAAAAAAACGTAATAGATTTTTGGAGCTGCTAGAGAGGCAAAGGAAAGTTAGGTGATTTTTTTTTTTTTTTAAAAAAAATATTTCGATTAATAAGCTATTTTTTAGTGAAATTTATTTTCTATTAAATTCAACGCATTTCCATATTTACAGGATATTTACTTTTATTTGCCATTGTTAGATATGATAAATAGTTATAAGTATATATATTAAATACGAATTGCATATAGAATAATATATATATTAATAAAACTTATCTATGACGTGGATCGATAGCTCAGCGGTAGAGCTTCCGATTGCAGATCGGATGGTCCCGTGTTCAATCCACGGTCGGTCCTAATTTTGTTTTTATTTTTAAAAACCATACTATAAATTTAAAATATGTGTAAAATAATTCGCATAATCTTATTCGATTTCTAAAGAATTATAGAATTTTTACATACACGCAATAATTTTGACCTTCATATTTTCTAACGATAAATACATTTCAATCTTAAGTATTTATTCAATAGTTTTTTCTCAACATCAAAGAAATTCTCTTGTAGTTACGAAATCACTGGTACTGGCTTGCTAGGTGATCCTTAAAATCACAAAAAATATGCATATAGCTGATTTTAGCCCCCCCCCCCATTCCCACTCTCCCAAAAAAAAAAGAAACTAATTAGAATTTCAAAAAAAGTTTGTAGGTACTTATAGAATCCGTTTTTTGATTTGTGTTTTTAGCACTAACAGCGTTTTCACAATTGCTTAGGGCTTGGAAACCTGGTGTACTGGAATCTTTTGGCTCAAAATATTTTCGATTTCGATAATATTTTAACAATTTCGTTCTCAGTATGTATAATTGTCAGATATTCCCTAAGCTTCTAAAAAAACATCCACCTAAATAACACAATGTTATAAGAACGGATATTTATAAATTAAAATCAAATTAGCATAAATTGTCATCCATAAATAGTAGCTTAAAATAGTCTATCAAGAAGAAAGAGTTGAGGACTTAGAAGATGTTTAATTAGTCGACAAAATTTGTTTTATCGCTTTTAAAACTCCATATGCGGATCGACTTTGGTGAAGTCAAAATCAACACTTTGGGTTCATCGAAGTCCGTTTTTTTTCAGGAGTATTTATAATGTTATCGGTGATATAAAATTCAACAAAAAAATAAAATATTCTTAACGGAATTTTTGATTTTTATACAAAAATAGTTTCAACGAGTTCATTCCATCCACCCCTAAGAGTGAAATACCTTGCCGTGGTTTAGGGGTTTAATAGTGTACTTTTCGAAATATATTAAACTAAAATTTCACATAGCGTTGTACTATATTTGGTTGGGAGTGGTGGAGAAATCGCACAGCGACTCGGAGAACATCGATTCCAGGGAAGGAACATCTCGAGACAGGATGAACCGATCGTTTAGCACAGCTGAGACATAGTCTAGTGCACAAGTCTAGCGTTCGACAGTCAGACGGATCTCAGCGTCTAACAGCTATTTGTAGGAGAGCCATGTCGATCAAACCCATGTTTGGGTAGGAGCCTAATTTTATTAAACCTGTTAGAAGTAGGCTCTAGCTAGGAGCTCATTAACTTCAATGAAATATTGTTCATTGACAAAGAGAATAATTCTTGACTGCATGTAACCCCAGTCATACACCCACTTGAAGAAATGTCAGGGGGAGGGGGTCGGTTGGTAGATTGCACCCTCATCTCGTAGGTACTCAGCCGGTAGACCAGCAGAGATGCTTATTTTAGTTAGGTTAATAGTCTTTTCTATACTCCTTTTTATTTTTTTCAAATTTTTTTAGTATAGTTTTTAATGACGTTATCTTAAAATAAAATTCAGTGATACAAAAAAAAAAAAAACTTCATTCCATCCACTTGTAAAGGGATAAATATCCAGCATTATTAATAGTCCTTCAAAAAAACACAACTTTTTTTATAAAAAAAAAAACGAAAAAAGTAATTATTTTCTTTTTTTATCACAAAGGGGATTTATTTATTTGTTCTTGTTTTAGAAAAATCGACAAATTTTCTTTTCTTGTTGAAAGGTCTTGCTTATCGAAATTTGCAAATAGTCTTTAATTCATTTTATTTGACTTATAATTAAAAATCCGACAAATCAAAATCAAAATCAACTGAACCTTGCTAATTTGACAGCAGTTTATTATTTAGTCCATTTTGAAAAAATTATATTGGGGAGATTATCTTTTAGAGAAGACACTTTCCTACTAAATTTTTACTGCCATCTAATTTAAAAATACAGAGTTAAGAAAAAGTAAAAAATTATTGGTTAATCTGGAATATATAATTACAAAAAGAAATCATCTATTGGAAAATTTTGAAAATTTATTAGAGAAAATATTTTTCCATTTATGCTAGTTTGAAAATGATTTAATTTTGTTGTAGCCGATGGTTTACACAGTAAAAAAAAAGTCCGATCTTGAAAAAGATCTCCCATTTGGGAGATTTTCTTTGATTGAGAATACCACACTATTAAAATTGAGAGCTAATAAACTAATTTGGGAATATAGTGCTAAGATAAAGTGTAAATTTATTGATTAATCTAGAATCGAAATAACAAAGTTGGATCATTATTGGCTAATTTTAAAAATGTTTTAGAGCAAATATATCTATTTTTATTTTCTTTTAACGAAAGGAATATATTTTAGCCAATAGTTTGCTCATTTAAAAAAGAATTTTTTGAAAATAATATCCCATTTAACGTTCTCTGCCACGAATTTTTGCATCACCCATATTTAGGTGTATTAGCAACTTCAGTTGACTTACCTTGATGATTTATCTAATAGTAATCGCACTTTACCAACCCTATGATGTCAATGCATGATAAATGAAAGCAATTTTTGTACCATCGGCCCTTAACCCTTTCAGGGCCAATGGTACAAAAAATGGAATATATTTTTTGTATGATGTTGTCACTAAATCGAAAATACTTGTATGCTATTGGATATATCAAGGTTCTAAGGCAATTGAAACGGTTAATATACGCAAATAGGAGTGAAGTATATATCCGGGTCGTAAAAGGTTAATTTCAATAAGCAATAAAGTGAGAGTAGAAAGCAAGTAAAATATCAATACAATGATTCTACTGTTGAAATTGAACACTACCACTACTCTCAATCAATGTTAGCGATTTTTAAGAATTTAAAGATGATAAAGATGGGAGATTCTTTTGAAGACCAGACTTTTTTTTCCTATTTAAACCATTAGATACAAAAAAATTTAGTCATCGTCAAGCCAACATAAATGGAAAATATGTACTTATCCTTATAAATTTTCAAAAATTTTCCAATAAATGATTTTTTTTAGTAATTTTATATTCCAAATCAACCAATAATTTCATAAGTGTTCTTAACTGTGTATTTCCAAATTAGGAAAGTGGTAAAAAATTAGTAGGAAGGCGTCTGCTCTCGAAGAGAATCTCCCAGATGGTATTTATCTCTTTCGTTTCCATGTGTGTTCAGTAACTCAATTTGCTAAATATTAATATTTACATTTGTTAATTTAACCAATTTCACCAATAGACTATTGGTTTTGTAAATGGAGATCAGGGGAACATAAATATTGGATATGAAAATGGCACGGAATGGCCAAGCAACAACGAAAGAGATATAGGGTAATTTTGTTTATTAGCAAATTGTAATAAGTAAAAGTGTACATAGTAAATATGTGCTAATGGTAGAATCATACCCTATTTCGTTACTGGCGAACTATATTAATCCATCATTTACACCAATATTTATGCAACTTTCTTTACATTCAGGATAAGTTTGCTTTTTATTGGGTGTATTGTAGATGTTGCCTAATAGAATTCTTTAATTTTTAGCAAATTGTAGTTCACAGGAAACACTGACGACGAAAAAATTAAAAGCCTGCCTGGATCATTTAACCCTTTCCGGGCCCAAATCTAAATCTCACTCCTATTTGTTAAATTAACTATTTCAATTGGCTTAACTTATTGATTTGTCCAATAGTATACAAATAATATTAGTCTAATGAAAACACTGAGCAAAAAGTGAATGCCATATTTTGAACCATCGGCCCTGAAAGGGCTATTGAATTTTATTGATTTCTGAACGTGATTTGAAGGTTGTCGCCGTTCGGGAACAGCGTATATTGGGTGCTTGCGATGAAATTAGCAAATATAGATCAATTTATAAACTTTAATTTTGATACTATTAGAAAGCGATAGGGATTATGAGTAGATAGGCGCAGGTATTAGACGAATAGAAGACGTTGATGAGAGAAATTCTAAATAGGAACGGAGAATTTTGAAAAAAACATTGCCAAGTGCATAGGTTTCAGGTTTATTTAGCAAATGACCTATTGGGTATCGAACGAAACGGGAAATAGTTTATGTAAAGCCGAGATAAATAAAGCAGTGTTTCAATGGGCAGCGGAAATTATGTAGTTCAGTTATCTATCCAGAGATATTAACCCACATATATATTTTTCAAAGTTCATTAGCAGTTAATTACAATTATTTATATATACTGAACCCTAATTCTACCTATTTTTCTGATTTCAGCTACAATTCTCATTAAGCACGCTCGTCTTTTCATTCATTTCAATCCCCTTTTACAAGCCAATTAAAGGCGTTAGTTCTGCAAAATGAAGAAAGCCTTCGAGAACATCGATTCAGCCAAGAATTCTGTTGGTAAATCTTTTATGAATGGAATTAATTCTCTGAGTTCAAAGTTTGCAGTTAGGAATGAACAGAATATGCCACAAAACTCTCAAGGCAGTGATTATGATCAATATCCTACAAGTGAGAATTGGCAAGATTCCTCGCCTACTATGTCAAATCCTGACATCTTGGATTTAGACATGGAGGTCTTTAGAGAGGCAACCATCGAAGGTAACGATGGAGGTCAGCTGTCAGAATACGTTAATTCAAAAATCATTTACGAGGCTGGTAAGTTTATTTGTTGTACTTCCTTCTTTATATGTCTTTGATTGATTGTTTATTTTTTTTTTCTTGTTCATTTGTATCCAGGCCTTGATAGAGAGGGTCAAATGATGTTGGTTTTCTCCGCTTGCAACTTACCTGATCCCAAATTTACAGACTATGATAGATTGTTAAAGTAACCACTCCAACAATTTTATTGTTGTTGATTATATTTTTTCTTGAATTTAAGATTTTTCTATAAATTCAAATTATCATTCCCATTATTAGCTTGATTATGTTCAGATTGGATGATTTTGTCGAGAATGACTATACTTTAGTATTTTTTGCTGCAAATTGTGAAAACAAACCTAGCATCAAATGGTTGTTTAGAGCCTATAAACGTCTAACTAGAAAGTAATTAAATTTATTTTAAAAATTTCCCTTTTCAGATGACTCCAAACCTTCTTTCTTTTTATTGTAGATATAAAAAAAATCTGAAGTCACTTTACGTTGTTCATCCTGCAAAATGGATAAGATTTGTATTCATGGCCATGGGTCCCCTTATAAGGTAAATACATTAAATTTTATATTTCTTTCACTTAGTTATCCGTAAATTTAATGTCAATTTTTAAATTCTAGTCCTAAATTCAACAAAAAAATTACATGGATTGACACATTATCAGAGCTGGCTCATGAAATTCCCTTGGAGCAAATAAATATTCCAGATCAGGTCTTGGAGTAAGTTTAAAAACAATTATATGGTGTATTAAAGCCTTTTTTTTCTTTTATAGTATTTTTTTACAATATGTTTACAAGACCCTTTTTATTATATATTTAGTTACAATATGTCAAAAGAGGCAGAAATAGTATACCCTTCTATGAACTTTGGACAAGGTAGATACTTTGGGGTGCCTTTGGAGATATTGATGGGTGAGAACGGAGAACGGGGAATTCCAGTGGTTGTATCAGATATTATTGATTACATATTTTCCAATGGTTTAAGAACTCCCGATCTGTTTAGAAGAAACGTCCAAAAACAAACTTCTAGAAAAATAAAAGCAGAGTACGAAGTCCTTGAAAAATCTTCTGTTGCATACGGAATCTATGGAGAGTATGCTGCAGCTACAATGCTTAAGATATGGATCTCAGAGCTTCCACAACCACTCGTGCCTTCTCAGTTGTATGATCTTGTTAAATCAATTCCAGCCGAAATAGGTGATTTGGATGCAGCAATTTATATTCGCGATGTTGTACTTCCAGCTATGGGGGATCCACCGTGCACCTTGATTCTACTATCAGTAGTTGTAAAGCTCTTGGTTTTGGTGTCAGAAAATTCGGAATATAATGGTATGACACCAATAAAATTGGCAACATCAATGGCACCTTGCTGGGTTCACTCATCATACCCTGACCTCGACATTGAGATGGTTAGCGTTACTAGATTTAGAGAACCACTTCCTGAGGTCGAAGTGGATGTACCTAGACCATTAATAATAGATGAAGATTCTGAAGTTGCTCCCATCTTGCCTAAAAGACCAAGAACACCATCAAATGTAGTCACATTGATAAGAGTCATGATTCAGTTCTATGACTTGATATTCAAACCCACCTTAGAAACATTTTCAAAGAATAACAGATACGGAACAGGAAATACAACTGAGTTGGGAGGTTCATTGATTAGTGAACTGGATGGTGAGGATTCATCAGTACCTCCACCAAAACCAAAGAGAAGGGGAAGAGCCAACACTCAAACCGTCACTGATACGAGCTTACCAAGTTTAGAAAATGAATTTGAGGTAAAAGTCAAAATCGAAGAAATTGATGGCCCAGACCAGGAAGAATTGGAAATCATTGAAGTCCAACCGGTTAAAGAAGGCGATGTAGGCATTGAGGATTTGGTTAGCTTGAACACAGAAGTAGCACAAGAAATCACAGCCGAAGAAGTAGCCAAGAGGTTATTGGAGGAGAATTTAAAGGAACGACAAAGTAATGAGTAAAGGGGGAGATATTTATAAACCATTTATGATACTATTAAACCTTTTTCTTGTTTCTGAGATGTGAGTAATGTAGTTTAAAACCCCTTCTATAAGAAACAACTTTTAGCTCTTGGAAATACGGATACCTAAATTTTATTAATAACTTTAATCATTTGACTTTTTTTAATTATAAATTTATCCATATTTGAAGCGAATAATGCTATTATTCAATTAGCTGGTTTAAAGCGAAAAGATATCTTTGAATTTTGAATGCGTATATGCCTTGAAATCAAAACCACTGGAGAGAGATCATGTATTTCAAAAAGTTTTATGTTTGAGAATTAATCTTAAATTATTTATATATATACAAAACTATCACAAAGATTGAATCCATAATACTTTTTTTAGGGGTTAAAACCTTCTTTAAACACAAATTGAATATTTTTCTTATTAAATAAAGGGATACTTAATTTGGAAAAGCGTACATTTTATTTCTGGATATAATTTGAATCAATACCTACGAATTATGGAGTTGCTAGAATTATAGAACCGAGTCGGGCGACAAATTTTTAACATTTTATTAATTTTAAGGCAAATTTTCTGTATAAATAAATAAATTTCCTGATACATTATTTGGAATGCTAATGAATTATGGACAGTATATAGGGTTTGGGTATTATCAGAAATATATAAAATCCAAATCATTGACCGTATTAATATTAAATTGAAAGTTAAATCGTAAATAGAGGTATTATCTTAAATCTAATTTTGTATTTAATAGGGGAGAGAGAAAAAGGGCTGAGATTTATATCTTAAAAGATATCAAATTATCATATACTGGTTTGAATAATGTATGGAATTAAGTAGCCCAGAAATAGAGTGCTTTGAAGAAATATTACATTAATGCTGACAGGTGATAAGGGGAAAGGGACAGGAGAAAGGTAGATAAATCAGAAACCTAGAACGGACGACATTGCCTCTTGGATGACTTTTATTTTAGCTCTAATAAGATTAATTTCAACTGTGTAAGAATCAGCGAGCTTTTCAAGATGTTCTTGTTTTGATTCGATGAATTTTTTGGCTTCAGGTTTTGTCATTTTAAGATAAAACCCAAAACCAACGTTTACGTAAATAAATTCAGTACTATCTCTGTTTTTATGATAATAAAGAATCGAAAAAAAAAAAATCAAAAACCAAAAAAAGGAGGAATTGATGAGGATGAAAATCGCAAAATATGGCAAGAGAAAATGGTATTTTCGAATTTGATTGAAAAGAATGTATATTTGGCAATAATAAAGTAAAATTACACTTACGCTTTTCCTTGCACGTAAAAATTGGAGCCCAAATCAACACTGAGCTTTAGAGTGTCGAGACTGTGATCTTCGATGGTTTCAATAAGAGATTTTAGCTTTAAGCTATTATTCGTTAATAAGAATATTAAAAAAAGTTTAAAAAATCGGAAAATGGTAAGTGGGGTTAAGATCAGTATACTTACTATTCGGATATTTTATCGTATACAGAATCTCGAAGCTCAGCGGTTTCTTTGAGCTTGGGATACAGTATTCCTTGGATGAAGGAGTCGTACTTTTCGAAAGAGATCTTTGTTTCCGGATCTTGGATAGCATCCATTGTAATAACTCCTTATTTTTTAAAAAAAATATATATATGGGTGGGGTAGACAGTAGAGATTCTGCGCACTAGCAATAGACCTATTGCTAGTTTTAGATCACTTTTGCTCCAAATTCTGCTAATTGGATATTTTTTCGAGGTTTAATTTTAATTTTAATTTTGATGTTCTTTATGAGAGAGCTATTAAATAACGAATTCTAGTGGCTGTGGTTGTGAAATAATGACCTAATTATGATCAGAATGTTAATAAGCAGCGGACAGAAAATGTGGCCAAATATTGTCCTGAATCGGAAGACTTTTTTGGAGACGATCAAAAAAAGGACAATCTGAAATCATCACTCGTTTAATTGCGACTAAATCTTTCAGAAACAATTAATCAATTCTCGATCAGCAACCAGTAACAGCCCAGAAATTGTAATCATTGGCAGGGAAACAATCAATTAGAAAAATATCCAAAATAGTCCCATGGCGTTATAGTCTAGCCAATGGTATATTAAGACACATATTATGAAATTGCCAAAAGGTAAAAAAAATCTCCGGAGGTTTGAATTTAGTGAAGAAGTTATCGGGCTTGAACCCTTTGGCTATTGGGCAGAAACTTCCAGTGGACATTTTGCGGCCTGTTCTTATTTTCTACTTGTGCATGATACCCACCGCCACCATCCCATTAATATATGTAAAATTATCACCCCTCCTCATTTCTTCCTTATAACATTTATGTTTTCGTTGGTCTCGTAGAAATAAATCTAGTTTAAAGCCAATAACTTCAGTTACGATTACGCATTCCCAAACCGAAAACAGTTTACTAACCATATAATATCCATCAATATACAGCAACACCTCTTTTCTTGGAAAATTAAAAATATTCGTTCAAATCACTGTTTTATTTATAAAATTAACTTAATCTTAAAGCCTATTCTTTTTTCCTACACTCAGCCATATTGAAACGCCATTTATACTATCATAAACGACAATGGAAACAAAGAGTGGTTCAAATTCTCCAAAAAACAAAGAAATCAATAGCAGAAAGACATCTCCTTTAAAACGAAAAGCTGCTGACAATTCCATATGGGAGCACAAACAGGTAGTTTTTGTAGACCCTTTGGAAAAAGACGCCGCATACTGGTGGGCTGCAATGGTAACGATATTTTTCACTTCTACATACCATTCATAAATAACCAAAAAAATGATATTTATGTGTTTTTGTCTTTTATAGATTGTTCCCAAAAATGAAATCGATATTAGTATGAATTGCGGTGACGTCGGGGCCGACGAATGTGTCGTGCGGTATTTTGAGGACAATAAATTGTATGATTTTCAATAAAACTATCCTTTTTCTATCCCTTCTGATCTTTTAAGCTAATTTCCTAATGCTTACCAACTTTTATATGTTATAGTTCTGTTGTTCCGTACTCGGATCTGGCCATCTTCGATATGAGTTCGGAACCATTTAAAACATTCAAGGAAAATGGTGGCGACGAATTTGCGTCTGATAAAGGGATTCAAGCTGCTATAGAGTATTTATTCAAGGGATCACTGCCCACCGACTTTATGTGGGCCTCATGGGAAACCCAAAAGCCTTTGGAATCCAAAAAAGCTGCTACTACACCAGGTAAAAGTTTACAATGTTTACATATGCTAGCCATGTGCTAATAATCCCCATAAAGATTTATAAAAGCAACTCGGTGGAAGTGAGGATGCTCAATTCAATAATTTTGGAAATATAAAGTTATTAATTTCCTATCTAAATTATACCATCAGAGCTCATCTGAATTAATCCTACAATAATCAGAAAATGCACTTATTTTCCAACAAGAGAATCAATCCTAAAATGACCTATTCTTTTCGATTTTTTTTTATATAGAGTATTACATTAATGAAATCCAAAAAGCAGAGTTGGATATGGCGGAACTACATAGAGATTATATGAGGGTGCTGAAGATTACTAGCCAACTGGCAAAAGAGTTATGGCTCGAGGAAGGGAAAACGCTGCCGTCGGGACTAGCTTTAACTAGACAAGGAAAAAGAAGAAAGTTTTTGTAATTGATATCTGTAATATTGCTAGTAATATAACTAATAAGAAATGGGCCCAGTTAATTTTCATTTTAACTAGTCTATCCAATACACCTCAAACGTATAGTGGCCCCTGAATGCTTGCAGCAACTTATCTAAATGGAATTTTTTTGTTGGCCAATTTCAACTCAGTCCGTTTATTTATGCAACAGCTTGGCTTCCTTTTCTTTTTTAAATTCTCAAAGCTTATTTATATATTTGTATCTAGTAGACATTTATTTTGGTTTTTGCAAATCAGATTTTATGATGAAAAATATAAAATCCATTCAATATTTACGATACAGATATCTGCTTGTGTTACATATATTCGTCTACAAAATCCATTTGATCTAAAAGTCACCCGTTTTGGTAGCTCTTTTATTAAATCTGCACTATTTTACCCCCCAAGGATATAGCAATAATTGGATGAAAGTGGGAATAGATTATTTATGACCAATCAATAGATGTCGTAGCTTGCACTCCACCTCCTCCTTTTTTTTTGCCCTCGAAGAAAAAAATGTATCTGCGAAAATTCAGTATGAAAAACAAGGGGGTGAAAGAGAGGGAGGGATTGGTTGGCTTTAATTGAAATTCAAGCATTAATTTATTAAATGCCTATTTACTAAACCTACACACTCCATTTCCTCATTCTTCACATTTGAAACTGCCTTCAGATAAAATAAATAGTGACTAATGTTTTTAAAAACCAAGTTAACAGTTTGAGAAAATACGTCTAATAAACAAAAAAGCTTCGAAACAGGGATAAAAATGAAAATGAACAAGCTAGTAGTGTTTGGATCAGTAAATATAGACGAAGTGTATTCAGTACCACATATAGTGAAGCCCGGAGAAACAATCACCGCACTTTCAAGAGAAGAGCTGGCAGGAGGGAAAGGTGCAAACTGTAGTGTGGCTTCAGCGAGAGCCGGAGCATCAACCCATTTAGTTTCCAATCTGGGACCAGATGGGAAATGGATCCTTGATTTGGTTAATCGTAGTGGCGCCAACGTAGAAAGCTCAGTTGTCTCTCAAGACAAACAAACGGGTAGGGCGATCATACAAGTGGGAGCGGATGGTGAGAATTCGATATTCCTGTTTCCAGGTGCCAACACTTCGCACATCCTAACTACTGTTGAAGAAAAACTGAATGCTTTGGGCCTAGGCTCCGGAGATTATCTAATAAGTGCAAATGAAACGAATCTCGTACCAGAAGTACTAGAGTTCAGTAAGACTGAACTCGGTGTGGTTGTGATTTATAACCCAGCACCTATGCCCACTACTAACATTCACAGTTTATTCGAATCGCTTCGTTTTGTTGACATTCTGGTAGTTAATGAGACTGAGCTCTTATCGTTGTCCAAGCTAACACTTGAATCG
>LSSL01004183.1:0-14608 GCA_001953115.1 Smittium mucronatum
CGACTGGAGGCATGAAATTGTACCGAAAAATGGCTTTAAGCTCAATTTTTCGGTACCAGAAATTAAACGCGTGGAATTAGCGTTGAAAGCGAAGATCAGGCGTCACAAAAGTCGCAAATTTCGGCAAATAAATCCGATTGGGCAAAAAAAATAATTCGAGGACTTTAAAAAGGCACAAAATAAAAATGTTTTGGGTGCATATGGGCACCCAGATGACCCCCAAAAACACCCCCGAAACGTCGGTACACTCACTATGATGAAGTACAACGTTTTTGGGATTAAATCTATCAAAGAAGAACTAGACCTCTACCTGATGTGCAATAACCCCTATATTTTTGCACTGCCGGAGACATTCATCAATAAAAAATCAAATCGCTGCCGCATACCTGGATACATCTTTATTGAATCAAAAGCTTATTTGAAAAAGATGGAAGGGTGCTCTTGATAGATGTTATAAAAAACTAAGGGCTTGAACTAAGTGATTCAAGTCCTAACCTTCATGGCTGACCGGTACTGTATCTGGAACCTCATGCACTTGCAAAAAGTTCGCTCTGATTGTTAATAATAACCACGCAGACAGGGCGTGGGTTAGGCGCAAGTGGGATGTAGGCCAACTTCGGCCGAATTTCAAAAATTTGATAAAAAATTTAAATCTTTAATTTTACTCGGCGACCTGAATATGAATTTTCGAGCAATCTCAAAATTTACATCCAAGCTAGTCGATGGGCTCCAATTACCAAAGTTTCAAACTTCGCTGGCTCAAGGTGGAATCAAAACACAGTTGGGTGCACGATTAACCACATATCTTATACCGGGTTCAATTATAGACTCAGCAGATGTTAAGCGAAACTAAGGCTTGGTCTCCAGAAAAAATTCAGAATCAGCTATCTGGAATTTCGACTGCCTTAAAATTTCCAAAAAAATCAAAACTTCGAAATTCCCGCCAATAAATGGCCAGTTAATCAATAGCGACCGATTTAGGTACTAAATACCTAAATTCAGAGTTTAAAAGGGAATTTTTATGGGCTTTTGAAATCTTTATGACTGATATTGCTCGTTTAGGATCTGTTTTATAATCTTTAAATATTTAAAAAAACATTGAGAGCTCAGGGCTCAGAAAAAGCATAAATTTGGAGCATAAAATTTTAACCAGATAAAGTGGAGTTTGTAAATTAAGTAATATTCACATAAAAAATTTGTTGCAATTCTATCAGTTAGAGATGAATCTTCCAAAATAAATACTGTTTTAATGAAAGAAACTTATGAGAATATTTCCAAAAATAATCTTAAGTTTAATTAAACAGATCACCGCTAAAATATATTAAATATTATAATTATATCCGTAAAATTTATGAGAATAAAAATTCAAAAAATTATATATTTTGCAAGTTCCCCTGTGGTATAGTGGAGAATACTGCAAGATGAAAAATTCCTAGAGAAGGCTCCATGTTCAAACCCGGAGATATTATTAATTTCCTTGAACTGTCGGATAAGCTGGCGAAGACCGAGCCAATCTTTCCATTAGTACCTTGGTTCCATAATATTGCGGCACTGAATATAGTGGGGGGGCGTGGTGATTAATTATAGTTGTTAGGTATACACACATTTTGAGTTTAGAATAAGAAGTAGATTTTTGGAGGTTTATTGATAATAATAATTCAAATTAATAATATAAATTGGTCGTAAATTTTAAATCTTGTCGGATGGCTCTGTTTTTATATCTTTCACTGGCTAGTGTCGTAATATCGGTAGTTCCGGTTACCGATATACAGGTGTGTTGGGTAATTAAAGGGCTTGTTAGACACGCCCAATAGATTGTTCTTAGAATTAAATAGTGATTCATCTTTGCGTCACAATCAAAATTATAAAAGAGAGATGGGTTAAGGTACTTACTAATGCTTTATTAGACAGCGAGAGTAAAAGGTGTGGAAATAGGAGAGAAGGAATCCCCTTTTTCTAGAGATTCGTTTGAGTAATTATCAGTTAGATTCGATTATTTTATCTGGGGCTTTCACCCGTCTAAATATCACCCAGTGTAAGGATCAGGTTTAATACGATAATTTTAATTATAAAAGGTAAAAGGATATACTAGTTAAAAATATAAAAGGTAGGGAAAGAGAAAAGTTGAAAAGCTTAGCCATTCTAAAATGTCTAAACTTCCTTATTTATACCATTTTCTATTTTCTAAAAGTCTATTATGCTTATGGGAAGATTTCTTCATTGGATGAAACATTCAATGCGTGTACTGAATTTATTGTTTCATTACACCCAGTGATATTTAGAGATATATCTAATTGGACTAACGGGTTCCTTAATCTCCAAGATTAATTATTTCCCAATGATTAATCCAATCAGCATAAAAAGATAAAATTACCCACCGGGTATTGAACCCGACGGGATATACCTAGATGTTGTCGGATAAGCTGGCGAAGACCGAGCCAATCTTTCCATTAGTACCTTGGTTCCATAATATTGCGGCATTGAATATAGTGGGGGAGCGTGGTGATTAATTATAGTTGTTAGGTATACACAACTTTTGAGTTTAGAATAAGAAGTAGATTTTTGGAGGTTTATTAATAATTATAATTCAAATTAATAATATAAATTGGTCGTAAATTTTAAATCTTGTCGGATGGCTCTGTTTTTATATCTTTCACTGGCTAATGTATTCTTCTGTCTGACTCTATTCCGTTCCATCTGCTTATTAATTCGGAATCTCCGTTAACCGGCATTTACCTGCTATTTCTGTATCATTGGTACTTATTCTCATGATCGATAAGAACGCATAAAAATAATTAGGATTGCAAGATCTTGAATAGGCCGACCAAATTACTGACCATCTAATCACCCGCTCTCCGGTCATGCGATCTAAGATCTGGTCATCACGGAAATCGAACCCGGAACTTGGAATTAACACACCAAGCGCTTTCCATTTGTGTCAGTTGACCTTGTTTATCACGCACAACTTTTTATTTATATACCCTCTACCAATCATAAGCAAATATGTTATCCAGTAAAAACATATCAGTTCTAAAAATATTTAAAAGAAATATATTGGTGTAATCCGACAGAACCAATGTCTTCGAGAAATGGACTGTTAGAGCTGCAGAGACGATTAGAATGAAAAAATTTTGAAAAAATTTCACTTTTGTTAAATTTTTTAAATAAGTTTTTATAACTTTTAATTAACTTTAATTTAAATTTCCAGTAATAAAAAAAAATTGTCTATATTGCAATACAAATATTATCTGTTATAGATAAAAAATAGGTTGAAAAAATCAAAAAGCTTTAAAATGTGATTAAGATTGAAAAATGAATTTTTAGACTAAAGAAACACAATTTTCTTAAATAATTAATATATTATTATTCATATATACCTTAAATATTTGTAATATATGGAGTTATAAATAGAGTTTGTTTTACAGATTCTAAACAAGAAAGTTTCAAACCAGAGTTTAAATTCTTTTTGTTTTACATTTGTGATTTTATCGAAAGTCTTGATTCTTAAATGTAGTTAATTCCAATTTCATATAGAGAATAAAATTAAAAGTTAAATAAAATTTTATATATATTCATCTTTTATATATATATTTAGCTAAAATTCAAGTAAATATATCCAAAATAAATAAAAAAATTATTAAATTTGGATAAAACTCCATTAAAAAATTTAAGATGACCATTTTACAAGAACCCATAATTCAGATAAAAAATTTTCCATATAAAAATATATGATTTGAAATTCTATATACTGGTAGTTATATGATAAATGAAATTTTTGAGCTGATTTCAACAACAACCTTTTGTGGAAAATGAAAACTAAACACTTATAATAAATTAATAATAATATATTGAATCGATTTTATCAATATTTAATGGAATTATCATATATTTCTATTAAATTGTAATAGACCATAAAATGTGAGTGATGAGTTTTTTTTTATCTTAAGGATAGCAAACAAGAACTAGAAGATAAAGGAAAAGATAATATGAAATAGTAACTAGTGACTGGTTACTGGTGACTAGGAAAAAATATAGGATAAGTAAAGTTTGTAGAAAATCCCAATCCATTCAAATTAGGTTAGTATATTTTATTTATAGTTATACTTGATATCCCGAGTTATCTAATAGTCTTATAATTTTTCAGATAACATAAATTTTAATATGATCCTTTAGAATACATTGATTGGGTAATGGCATTTTGAAGTCAAACCAATAAATATTTGCTTAATTTGATTATTATCTAATTACTATTATTTAAATAAAAGATTTTGGGCACCGATAACGATATTAGCTTGAAAAAATACCACTTTTACCCAAAAAAACGTTTAGTTTGATCCAAATCAAAATACACAATATAACTTTTTATTTGAATTCAATTGATATAATAAAATAGCTATTATTTTGTGAATTTAGTCAAAATTATCATAAGAACAATTCAAGTAATTTTTTTTATATTTTATTGTTTTAGGTTACATAATATTTAAATAAAATCTTATAACTAATCTTCGTTCTTCAATAAATTTACTTTTTCACACTTTTCAAACCATATAAATTGACTATAACAACATTATTAGATTCCGAATTTTTATGATTTTTCCTCTTACAATCTATATTTATTCCAAAAAAACCAATTTATTTACATTTTATATGGGATATTCTTTTTCACAATATTCTTTTTTTTCTGGGAAATATTTTAGGCTTAATTATCATTATTTTTTACATTTATTTAAATTTTTGAATTAAGGAATCTTCAATAAAACTTCCGAATCTGATATTCATTTTTAAATATTATTTATCAACTGAATCAATGGATTTTAGCTTTATAATTAGATCCCACTTAAGAAAACTCACTTTATTTACGCTAATTTTTTTTTAAAGGGAATTTATTTATAATATTTAAATATTAAAATAAAACTAAAATAAAAATACAATAAAAAGAAAAAATAATAAAACTTCATTTCACTCTCATCTGTCTCTCTAGCGGCTCTGTACCCACTGGGCATTGGTTCAAGGCTTTATTTACGCTAAAAAACGAGAAATACCACAAAAAATTGTAAAAGTTATCTGCCAGCATACATGGCATTTATTTAATGCTATATATAGACATGAAATCTTAAATTTTGGGTCTTTGCTTCAGTAAATTGGGATGCTTTTTTAAAATATATCCTAAAATACCCAGGTAAGAATTTTATTTGAGGATAATAAAATCAGCCTAAATAAAAATGAATAATTATGTTTGAGGAAAATGTTGACCAAAGTATCAATATTAACAAAATAATTTATAGATTTTTTCACAGTTAATATGAATAATATATTAAAAACAGTTTAAAAATCACAAAATCTTTTTGGTAATAGGTAATATTTGAATTATATTAGTTTAAAATCTAAAATTAATGAATTATCTTAATTTTTGAATAAAAAATTAAATTAAAATAGAATATAAGTTTAAAATTATAAAATAAGGGTAGGGTATAATGGGTGGAGTTTTGAAATAAAAAGGAAAATGAAATTTAACAGAAAATCATAAATAACTCAGACCCAAAACCTCAAACCATAATTCAGAATCCCCAAACCTCTATCTGTAAATGAACCTATCTTTAATTAATAATTCTCAAACTTTACTTTCACCAAACTTATATTGGGTCCCTATAATAAAAATTTAAATGACTAATATTTAGAGATTTTGTTTTAAATTATTATTTTTATTTCACATTTTAATTTTTTTTTAATTAAAATTAAAAATTAAAAAAATATGGATTTTTCATTATGTTTTTTACATCTTTGGTCATTTAATCATTTGTGTTTTGACGAAAAATTAAATAATAAGGATAATTTAATTATTATTTAATATGAAATAATCGAATTTTTTTCTACAATTAACTATAATTATCACGATTAATGGTAAGCTCGAGCTAATAATATGAAACCAAAAGCCATTTTCAAGTTTCCAGCATAATAACTATGCAATAAAAATTACATAATGAATATTATATAATTTTTATAATCATGAATTTTCATTATTTGAGCATCTGCAATATATAATCTTTAAAAAAAAGTTTCAAATATTTTTTTATGTTCTAAATTCAAATATAGTAAATAATTTAATCAAAGTTGTTAACGATGAGTAGTAAAACCCCAAAAATAATTATGCATATACCTCCTACATCTCTATATTTACAATAATTATATTCGAATATTAATCAAAAATATGTTGAAAAAAATATTATCAAAAAATATTATTTAATAATTTTATACACCTACTAGTTTTTTATAGCGGAAAAAATTCAAAAAATTGTGAAATTAAATTTTTTCCAAGACTAAAAGTCAAAAATTATAAGACTTAGTGGTATCAAAATAAATATTTTATTGCAATTCAAAGCGCTAATATGAATCATTCAGATTAAAAAACAACTATAATAATCAAGGATAAATTATAATATAAAATACTTATTTTTTCTTATCGAATTTAAATTTTCATCTATGGGCTTATATATTCATATTCCTCTGAGTAAAATTATAAATATATTATCATATCAACACTTCTGTTTTTGTGGACGCGGAATTTTTCTCTATAAACAACTCTACATCTGATCCAATATCCTCTTACTGATCTACCAAATATTACACAATTTTCTACCTTCAATAAATTATATTTTTAATGTTATTTATTTATAAAATTCTAATTTAAAAGTCCTAATTGGTGATTCAATTATTTTTTTTAGACCATAGTAAATGAGGAAAAATACCTACAGGTTTCTATTAACATCCTGAAATAGAATCATTTTGGTTCATATCTAGAACATGTATGAGAATAAACTTTAGAGGTTTTGGTGTTTTTAATTAAATTTTTCTTTTAATATTTTTGAAAATTGTTAAAAGATCTTCAAAATTAATACATAATTTTTAAGATTAATACTTTCAAACCATTCTGATCTCATAATTAATATTCAATAATTTGAAATTTGAAAAAATATAGATGTAATATAGAAAATTTAAAAAAATAACATTATAAAAATCGATTAAGCTTTTCATGCGGTATTCAATTATAAAATTTACTGTGATTTTTTCTCCAGTTATTGACCCAAATCTTTTATTAAAAAAATCAAAAATTTAAATTATCGAAAATTGGGCCTGAGTATGATCATAGATAAATTCTGTGAATTTTAAGAAAATTTTTCTCTCAATAGCTGATTTAAACTATCCATTGCGTATTTAGAATCTTGGTTCAGTATATTTGATAGGAAATTATATTATAATTTATTAACTCACCTTCTTTTCCCCAGATACTTTTTGTAATGACCCCATCATTAGTTGTTGCTTTCATCAAACCTTAATTAAATTTCATAAAATTATTTTTTATTTATTTTTATCCATTTATAAACAAATTTCATACAATTTTTTGGAATACAAGCCTTTTTTTTACATTAATGATTCTTGTTCCATGAAATAAATTCCTATTATTTTCAACATTTCTTAACCCTTAAACTTTTGCGAACCCAAGATATGATACTTGATATTTCTTGTACAATGAGATTCTAATTAATAAGATGCCAACTACAATTACAAAATTTCCCTTGAAATCCATGATAATAAAAAAAACTATTTTAGTCTAATTTTTTGACGCATTCCATACAAAAGCTCTGTTGGGGTTTTTTAATGTGTTCTTGCTGTCTGAAATCTAAATCTCATCTTTTAATTCTTTTTTATTCTTTGGATGACCTGTTGTTGATATTTTTTATTAATTTTAATATTAGGCCGGCTCATATGAAAAATAGGGCACATCTCAGCCGATGTAACGGCATTTTTTAAGGTTTTTTAGGTATATATTATAAATAGGCATCATTTTATTTTTATCTAGAATTTTATTTTTTTATTTTTTGGTATAGTTTATTCTTTGGCACTTGAAGATATTACAAGTTCGCCTCTAAAAATAAATTTTCATAATTTTTGACATTGCATATTTTAGAGGATATTCTGGAGTCTATAATGATGAGGTTTTTGAAAAATTTTGAAGTCTTCAAAATTTATACAATTATTTATAACATAATCTTCACGCTCTATTCTTTCAATAAATGTTATGTGTTTATCATTTGAAAACTGAAACTCGAACTTTCCCCTCTCTTCCCTTCTGTAAACAGCTGATAAAGTTGAAATTTTCATAGATTTATTAAATATATACTTGGAAAGATTTATTTGTATTTCTAATAAATTTTATATTTATTTTTTTGCATACATATAATGATAAAAGTATTTCATTATAAAAAAAATCCTTTGCATAACTAAATAAATATAAGCATAAAAAATCACAAGTTCAATTATAAACGACAAAATAGATAATCACTAATTATAATATAAATACCCTCGAGTTCTCTAAGTTTATAGGTAAAATAAATGCAAAAATAGAGAAAATTTTAATACCTCGTGAGCTAAAAATTTCAGAAATTTATTTCGAAATTAGATTATCAATTTCTTAATGAAAGATTTTAAACAAAATAACTGCTAATTTATCGTAATCTAAACCTTAATTTCTAAAAATAAATTATATTTCTATTTTATTGAATAAAATATATAAAAAAATAATTAATTTAGAATAAGTTTTTAAAGAGGGTATATTTATATTTTGATATAATTTCATATAACCTCAAAGAAATAGATTTAAGAATACACATAAGTGCATTAGTAACTATTAATTTCAAGTAATAAAATAAAAATTGAAATAAATTTTACCTTGAGAAATGGTTTAAAAAAATATCTTGAATTTCTTAAAATGATTTTAGAAGTTTTTTTTCATATATTTATTTAATTTCTCAATTTTATCCCTTAAAAATTATGTTTTTTTAACTACGATAAATCGCTTTAAGGTTCAATACATCAAAATTAAACTTGAGTAAATCCATTTTTTTCTTATCAATTACAGAAAAATTGAAAAATTAATTAAAGTTCTATTTTTTAATATATCGCGGGTGATATGTGGGGAAATTAAATTTTGTTTTGTTTTTTTTTAAAAAAAAAATCAGACAACTTAATATAACATATTTTTTATACATTTGAATAGATTTTTCCAAATTTCAAAAAATAAATTAGAACGCAATGTCAAATATGTCTTAAGGTATTTTTTTAATATTGAGATGTACAAAGATGCGAAGCAAATCTAATAGATAAACTTAGAAGTAGCCTCTAAATCCACAAATATATAATAATTTACTTGGTATGAGTTAATGGACCTAATTCTTTGGAGAAATATCCCATAAAACAGAGGTTATATGTTTTTTAACAAGGTTTATTATAGAAGAATTTAATTAAATATACTCAGTGTGTTAGAGGATCCTTATAAAGACAAAATAAAAAGGTATAGGAAATTTAAATTTGCCCAAATGAACAAATTACTGATTTATCTGATGTACCGGAACCATTATTTTAAACATGAAAACCTGGTTAGAGATTATAATATATCTGAACTGTTTGCAATAAACTTAGTAAATTCAACTGTCTAGCTATGCATGATCCATCAATAAAACATTAACTTTGTAAAATTAAAAACAGAGTACTGTTATCACATTCGATTTTTATTCGTAATAATATGGATGTAGCTTTGTTTATTGGCTGTGTGGTTATTTTTATAAATAGATATTCTGGGATTTTTTTGGATTTCATTCTATTATATTCTGGAAATTAACACAGATTTGTGATAAAAGAATTATCTGTTATTCCCGATGAGATATGCAAATTTATTAGCTCTGTAGTAGAGGGTTGCCTCCATGATATATCTGCAAAAAGAAAGATGGGGAGCGCATAAAGGGATTTTTTGAAAAAAAAACCCACTATCGATATAAGAATTGAATATAACTCAGGAAATTTTTGTGAATGGGGCATAATGAAAGACTAAGATTATTTATTATTAATTAAAAATTTTAGAGTTTCGATTTTAAAAAGCAAAGGTTCGCTAATTAAAACAAGATTTTATAGAATAAAAACCCAATTTAACTCAGTATACACATTAATAAAAATTTAATTGGTACTAATATAGTGTGATACAGCGAGAGAATAATTTTTAAAAAAGAATTTGGTGTGCTTAAAAGTGTTTTTAAATCAATGAGGGATACATATGGATGGTCACTGGATAGTATTGAAAAATTCATAGTCTTTATTTGACAATAAATAATTTACACAAATCTAAATATCCAAAAAGAATGAAAATATTTAAATTTTATGTTTCTATAATAATATAATAATTTGAATCTTATATAAAAAAGAGAGATAATTAACAAAAACAAAGCTAAAAAAAAAGAAAAGAAAAAAACGAGAAAACCAACTTTAACATACCTTATTGGTAGCAACAGACTATTACGCCTTTTCACGCTAAATAAAAAAAATGTAAGTAAGATTTAAAATTTTTTCCAATAGATGCAAAATAATGTATAATAGATTTAAATTTTCCAAATTAAAATTAAAAAAATATAAATCAAATTTAAAAGGGAAGCTAATGACAAATTAATTTGTGAATAAAAGTTTATCAATACGTTAAAATAACTAAAAGAACCCCCTAGGCTCCGAAAGTCATTTCCCCGAGCTTTAAAGTTCCGCTATAAAATTCATTTGTGCGCACAATAAATCTTTTGCACATTTCAGAGGTAATTACATCTATCCAATCATTTAATACAAATAAGATGAGTCTGGTGACCCACTCAACTTGTAAAAAATGTCCCTCTGGATCTTTGTCTTCTAGAAACGGCAAAATATTGTACTTTTTTTTTTAAAATTTCAGCCTTTAAAGCACTCGCAGAATTCTCTTTTGGATTGAGTATGGATGAATAAGGTCTCTCATATAAAATTTTATCACCCTGAAAACTCACTAGCGCATCAGCAATTTTTGTGTGACAAGGTCCATTATCTGAATCATTACTATATTAAATTGAAGTATACCTTTACTTATAGTTTCACGAATCAGATCCTTTATCCATTAATTACAATATTCAATTTTGTAACCTTTTCTTTTTAATCTGGAATTAATTAGACCAAAATGGGAAACTTTACCAATCATGCGAACATTTGATTCTCTTAATTTAGGCATTTTAAATGTTGCTATTTTTCCTTTTTTGGACCTGCCCCTTGTTCTTAAATAAATTTACATTGCTTTCATCAATTTAAATTATTAATTTTCCTTCACAAATAAAAGCTAGGAGTTTTTCGACATATCGTTTTATTTTTTACTTATTTCCGTTGGAATTGGCCTGAATAGGTTTTTTGTGAATCCCTTTAGTGTTATAAACTTGGTAATTTAATCCTTTGCTATTATTTTGAAGAGAAACTCGAAGTTCATATTTTAAAAAAAAATTATTGGCCATTTAAGCCAGAGTATAAAAAAAAATTTCTTCTATAAGCCCAACAAAATATTAAAATGAATTTTTTCGATTTTTGTGCAATTATATATGTTTCCTCCTCTGGGTCATGGAAATCCAGTTCCTAATTTAACCCAAGAATATAAAGTTGACTCAGAAACTTTGTGCTCACCAATAAGATAATAATAATCTTTTACATTTTTTGTCAATTTCAAGACCACCGACCCTATAGAATCTGAATTTTTTTTGTAGTTTACCCTAATTTTACCCTTCTTTAATCCTCTTTTTTTAATTATTCGGATTTATTTTGAGATAAAGTTACTAATATATATTTTGAATTTTTAGTTTAAATTTATATTATAAGAAATCAATTTATACGTTTTTGGATTTAGGTTTCATTTAATTAAACTTAAATTTAAAGTATTATTATTCAGAATATCTTGTTATGTAATAATTATTATTATTATTGTAAATTCAATAGGTAAGTTGAATATTTTAATTTTTTTTATAAATAAATAATAACAATATAAAAAAAATTCCATTAGGAACAATCATATTTTTTATAAATTTTTTTCGTTGCAAATAGTTGATAATTTGTTTATATGTAGATTAGTCTGTTTCGTCTGTGAATCTTCAGACTTATTGAATTTCTATAACTATTATAAATTTCACTTAATTTATTTATTAATAGTTATGACATCATTGTAGTATAGAATTCTCAAAGGGAAAAAATTTAGAATACTGCTCTTTTTTAAAAAAACAATCTTTTATTGGCCAAAATTTTAAATTGGGTTTAAATTTTTATAATTAAAATGTACAAAATTTTAAATCTATTGGATTCTCTGAAATATATTAAAAAAATTTATAAATTTATTAGAATTTTTTTTTAAATCTTTATACATCTTTAGAGCTTTAACTTAAAAAGGTGTATCTTCTAAAAAAAAGTGTTGGGAAGAGTATAAGAATATCAAAGTCCGAATACTAAAATCTATAATTATTTTTTGTAAATTTTAAATCATTTTTAATTATTTTTGCAAACTTTATACTATCTTTAAAACTTATTAATCTTTTTATTTTGGAAAATTTTTACAACTAAATTACTTTCAGTTTTAATAAAATTTAAAAATCCAAAAGCACAACTTTTAGAGCTATCCGAATTTATTTTTTTTCTTTTTGTTTTATAAAAAGCAAAAAGAAAAAGAAAATGGAATTCATTCAGTACCAGTCTTATCTTTTTTTCTTTTAATGAATTTTTTTATGATGATATTAATTCTTTTCAAAAAGTGTAAGTATTTTTTTAATTAAACCAAAATTTAACTTCTTAATAAATAATTTTTACATTTATCTGTAGAGCTAAAAAAAATTTTCAAAAAAATTTCATCTATTAGTATTTTTTTAAATTATAAGAGAATTTATTTGCTTTGTTTCATGTTTACTTTTATTTATTGCAACTTCTACAATGTATTAAAGATATTTATTTTAACGAAATATCCGTATTATGTTTTTATTGAACGTAATATGAAAAAAATTTGGATTTTTTAGCCATAAAAATAATCTAAAAACTAGTTTTTGCATTTTTTTTTCTAAAAAAAAGCAATTTATAGAAAACAAGTTTCAATATATCCGGTCGGAAAAATGATAAAAATGTTATTCAATAAAGTTAATAATCATTTCATCGTTTTTTCTTGTAATATAAAAAGATTATAATTATGAAATATAAAAAATTATTCCTAACCTATTTCCCAATTCTCTTTAAAGGTTTTAATCAAGATAATATATGCTGTTATTAATTTTTGATTCATATCTTCAAAAAAATATCTATCCGTATACATATTCCAAAGATTGTTTCAGCTCCAGATATTATTAAGTATTCTAATATAATATTTATGTTTTATCAGGAGAATATTTAAATTGTTACTTTTTTAATTGTATATTATAGTCTGAAAATCAATACAGAAAATAAGGACATAATTTCCTATCTAGTATTTAAATTTTCTGAATATTATAACAGCAATTCACTTGTAAAAATTTCTAAATTTTTTTCGATGAAAGATTTATTTTTATATGCTTTAAAAATATCAGGTAATTGTATTTTTTTTGATGAGATATAATTTTTATAGATATGTAAAGTATATTTAATTATAAATATGAATAATATAATACAAATTGAAATTGAAAGTTTAAGAACTTTTTTTTAAAAATTTCGCATCCTCATTACAGGAGTATTTAGTGTATTTATTTAAGCAATAAAGGAATATTTAGAATTTTTTTATAACAATATTATATGTTTGTTTCCTATATTGATAATTATCCAAAAAAAATAAGTTTTAATACATTTTCCAAGCAAAGATCATGTATTTAAAAGATAGCATCGAAGATTTCGTTTAAAGTCTTTTTATTAAAATATCAATTTAATTAATATATTTTAGTTCTAAAAGGTAATTATATAAATTACCTTAAGCTGAAAGGAGTG
Source organism: Smittium mucronatum (assembly GCA_001953115.1). Lineage (NCBI taxonomy): Eukaryota > Fungi > Kickxellomycota > Harpellomycetes > Harpellales > Legeriomycetaceae > Smittium > Smittium mucronatum. Next base: position 13,813 of record LSSL01004183.1, read on the forward strand.
TACACAATATACTGATTAACCTGAGTGAAATTTTACCTAATTATTTCACTCAATTATATATTCCTCCTATGTTAATTTCACCCGATTTAAAAATTTTCCTATTCCCAATCAGTCTAATTTATATCTCACCTTATTTAAAAATTTTCAATTTCCCAATTAGTCTTATTTTAAATTAGAAATAATTAACATTTTAAATATCCATATTTAAACATATTAAATAATCTAAAAAATTCACCAATAAAAGTATATTTATAAAACTCATAAATATTCCTAATAATAGATCTAAAAACAATTAAACTGCTGAAAATTTAATTGATAACATTAGTTTTTTTTTCAATAAAAAATAAATGACTTGACTGTATTTAATTAAAAGTGGTAATTTTTGTTTAAAAAAAATGAAAAAATTTTCATGCTAAAGTAAAATAAAAATAAACCGCAAGATCCCCATTCAAACTGAATAATATTTAAGTTAAAATTAATTATTAACTCATATTATTTAAATTATAGAGAGTTTTTTTTTGTGTTAATTAGAAATAAGAATACATATATTAATCCAATTGATATATATTCCATCAGAATGGCGTAGGTTGTAAGCAGGTGAAACATTAAATGAACAATCAATCAAGTGTATAAATAAATTAAAAAGTAAAGATTTTGAAAAATTTATTATTGTATAAAAAAATATAAAAACGATCATAAACATGATTTTTAATATAATAATTTCTGAATATAATAAAAAAAACCAAAACCAAAACAAAAAATAACAACACCACAACACCACAACACCACAACACCA
>LSSL01004186.1:0-23118 GCA_001953115.1 Smittium mucronatum
AGGAACTCTTTCAACTTTCAGAAGAATTTATGGTATTAGTTTTATGAATATGAATTGTGAATATAAGACCAAATTAATTTTATATCCCGAACATATATAAAATGCTCATATTCCCCAAGATTTTAATTATCAAAACACAATAATTCAATTTCACAATCTTCTCCCAAAAAGCAGAATATTAATATCTAGCTTGCTTAATCTTTGCAAAAGTATAAGTAAATATTTTCAAAATGAATTTCACCAAATCTATATTCATTGCCGCTGCTGTTGTCCTTGCCATGGTTTCCAATTCTGAAGCTCAAATGATGGTTACTAACTGCAAATACATGCCCCAATGGATCAGAGACAAATACTGCACATACTAGTAGCTTTATCGTCAGATATTCTTATACTTTTGTTATACCTTTTTATCTTTAAATTCTAAATCAAGCGTCTAACTGATTCAGAATCATTTATTGAGTAGTTTATTATTCATCATATATGGTTATTTTTAATGAATAAAATAAAATAAACCAGCGGATTTTAATTTACTTTTTATAAGATATCTAGCTGAAGAATACCCGATCAAGTTGGAATAATATATATATATATATATATATATATATCCTATTTGGCACATCATGTATAAAAAAATTATTGTTATAGATTCATACTTTGCATTATTATTAATTGAAAATGGACCTGGAATCATTATTTTTAAATAAAAATTATATGCGCATTGTTCAGTTTTCTAATGATTTAACAAGTGTAATTTTAAGAATATTGCGTTTTTAATTAGAAAAACAGCTAATAAATCATATTGTAAACCACGTTTTTCATTTAAATACTTTATGGGATTACCAGCTTGAAATAAATTATATCTCACTTGTTTTATTATCTTAATATTATAGTGCCCTTGAGTCGCTGTATAAGTTAATCGTTTTAAAAGTATAAAATGAATAAATAGTGCTTATTTTTTTGTAAAATTATTATTGGATTAGAATTCACATATTTGGAAATATTATTAGAAAGATATTTATTTTAGTTGAAAATATATTTGATAGTATATATTATTGGGCTTATGCCATAAAAGGTTTAAAAATTTTCTTGATTAAAAATAATTATCCATATCATTAAGGTTTAAGCCAAGAGTAATTCAATAAATTCATATTTCAAAAATAAAAAGAATAATCACTAATCAATTTATTATAAATTGTGAAATTTTCAAAAATAGGCTGGATTTTTAATAGCTTATTAAAAAAGACAGATTTCAGCATTTAATTTTACAAATTAGTGAATTAAATTTGACTTCATATTTTATTTGGCTAAATATATGTATAACAAAAAAACAAATAATATTTATATTATTTTACCTTATATCGACTGCATTTTTTGATGCATCTAGATAAATTTTCTCAATAAAAAAAGGTCAAAAATTAGGAAGAACCATTCTTACAGTTGAAATTCGTCTAAAAAAACTCTCATATAGCATTTTGAACCCCTTAAGCTGCATTTCTCAAAAATATATATTAAGAATTTCTTGGATTTATGCCAAATTGATGAAAGTTATAACCTGATGCACAAATATATATATTTGCTTATTACGAATAAAAATTTTTTAAGCTGTGGAAAAAACAAAAAAATTCATTTTTTATTTTATTTTATACGATTTATATGTAACTTATATTTAATCTATATCATTTTTTTAGTTTCAATGTAAATGTGAATATATTATAATTTGAGGAAATAAAGTCCCGGACAAATATATTTCAATAAGAGATGATTTGAAAATAGCTTCAAATTACAATAAAAATAAAATTGGGGAATGAGCTCATAAATTTAGCCTGATATATTTAAGATCATCTGGGAGTCTTATAAGGTTTAAGATTTTGTCAAATTAAGATATTTATTTTGCAGAAGTCTATTTAAAATTATTTTTATGGCTGAAATTAACTTTGATTTAAATTTTTTTTGAAAAATGGAGATGGAAAGATTAGAAAAACTCAATTACTGTAATCTAGATATGTTTTTTGGAGAAAATATAGAAAATTAAATCAGAAAATAAACTTTAGTTATGGGATAAGTAATCAACAGAATGTTTAAATAAATGGCAGTTAAAAATCTTAATAATTCAAATTATAATTTAAGCGATATGGTAAACGTTGATTTTAACAAAAACTTCAACTTCTATTTTGACTAGTATATATCTTTCCATTTATTTAAAAACCAGGACCATAGCTACTATTTCTTTGATTCCTAGTTGACCGAGAAAAAAGTTATTAATTTTCATAATTCATGCTTCAAATTTACTCTGAATTTAATTCTGGTGGTGTAAAAAATATTTCCTTAAAGAAATAGACCTGAAATAATACCTAAATGATGATTAGTTGTTTGGTATCCTCAAAAAAAATCGTTAAAAGATGAGGATGAAAAAATTTTAAAAATGGGGAATTTATTGAATTACAACATCAAACCCTGCTGCCAAATATTTTTGCATAAAAAAAAATAATGGGTTCAATTTGCAACGTTATATGATTTGATTCTTCTAAGATTGGAATACCTTGTCTTGTTTTAGGGGCTTAATAGTGTATTTTTCGAAGTACAATGAGCTAAAATATTACACAACGTTGTAATATTTTTGGTTGGTAGTAGTGGAGACAGCGCACAGCGATTCAGAGGATAGTGATTCCAGATGAGGACCATCTTGAAACTGAAGGTATCCATCGTATAGCACAGTGATAAAATATTCTATTACAAAAATCCAGCATTCGATAGTCATATTTATCTCAGCGTCTAAAAGCTATTTGTAGGAAATGCATGTCAATCAATCTCACTTTTGGGAAGGGGCCTAATTTTATTAATCCTGTTAGAAGTAGGCTCTGACTAGGAGCTTAATAGCTTCAACGAGCTATTTTTTGATTAAAAAGAGCTTAATTCTTGACTTCATGTAACCTCAATCATAAACCTTATTTAATCAATACCAGGGGGGGGGGGGATCTTTCGAAGGGTAGATTGCACCCTTTTATCGTATACATACAACCGGTAGTCCGGTAGAATAGATTATTTTAGTTAGGATAATAGTCTTTTTTATGCGTCTTTATCTTTTTTTTATTTTTTTTATTGTAGCTTTTAATACCTTTATCTTATTATAAAATTCCGTGATAAAATATATATATATGCATCAACCAATATATTTAATGTACCATGAATTTATTTCAAATTATTTCTTTTGATAAATGCCATTTAAAATGTATATAAAATACTACTGCATTAATTACATCTTTGATGTCTGTTTCTTTTAATAAATTACTTCTATATATTGAGATGTATCCTCTAGAAAATACTGAATTATTGACCAATTTTTAGACAAATTAATAAATAGTTTCATATTAATGTAGATTAATAAAAAATTTGTAGTCGTGGAGTATGGAATAAAAGGGGCATAAAATTATGCTGCCAATATAATATTCTTAGAAAAAAATTCAAGTTATCTCTTGAACATAGGCAATTATTTTTGTGAATTAGGGGGGATGATAAATCGGGAGCATAATGAAAGATCTTATAAAGTGTCATTTGATTAAAAAATGGAGCTAATAAAGCGAAAAAAAGAAAAATTATATCATTATTTGCAAGGGAAAAAAGTTAAAAGTGATTCTTTTCAAATTTATTATCCCAGTAATGGCTTTCTTCCTTCTAATTAATCCTAATAAAATTAATAATAAGATTTTTGATGAAAATTTCGATTTTATTTTAATAATTTTATAAATATATCATCGATAGTTGAGAAAATATATTAAAATAATTCATAAACATACAGGAAGGCTCATCAATAATATTCCATAACTCTAGAAAATTTCTTATAGAAAATATAATAGCTTTTTGTAGGAGAGGATTTAAAATCATTTGGCTACCACATATTTATTTTTTAAAGAAATAAAACCAGTCCAAGATTTGTCAATTTTTTTACATAGGAATTCTTCTGCCCTTTTTTAATGGAATCCGATGTAAATATCAGTGCTTTTGAATATTTTTATCATTTTTAAAATTTTCTCATTGTCTTATTTACGAAAAAGCTATAGAAAAGAAGGTATTTTGCTGGTGTATCAAATCTGTCTGAAATAATAGATTTCATCAGTGTGAATTCAGAAGATAATTTTATTTTTAGTTGAAAAAAATCTATACCTAAATGTCCTGACAATAAATAATGTTTAATAATTGTCCGAAAATTCTAGTTATTAAAGATAGAACGTGAAATTTGCAAAAACTTCGGCCGCAATAAAAAAAAACCTGTAAAAAACATGCTAGTTAATTACCTGATTTTTTTTAAAAAGATACACAAATTTGCATCTTATATGGATAATATACAACTTTATATATACAAAGAATAAAAGATAAATTGTAAATATGAATATGAATATGAATATATAAATAAATATACTTATTTTATAATTTCCTACAAAAGAAATATTAAAATGTAAAATAAATGTTTTTTTTTTTACTCTAGGTTCAAAAAAAAATTCTACGAAGTATAATCAAGAATATCTACTTATGGAATTTTTTTTTTATAAAATATTTTAGATAAAAAAGACGACAATCGATTATGGGTTTAAAATTGAATAATAAATACCTTAAATTATAAAAAAATTAAACCTTAGTAGAATCATTGGTAACATTTAATATAGATTCTGTGGTTTAAAGTAACTACTGAAAAAAAATTATTTCAATTATAAGAAGTTTGTGAATCACTTCATATCTGAAATAACTACGTCCGTGACTTTATTTAATCCCAAGATATTATAAAAAGTGTAATATTATGAACAGAAATATTACAAAACTCTGTTATAAATGTAATATAAATCATGTAAAAAAATTATAGGCACCATTTTTTCGCCTCGGTTTTTAAAAATAAAAATTTGAAGTTATCTAAAATGACTTCAATGTGAATTTGATTTCCAGTTTTTTTAATTTATGCGTAAAAAAATAAAAATTATTGTTCTTAATTTTGGATTATGTAGCTTAAGGGAGTAAAAATACTTTACGAGACGATTTTAGATAACATTAAAGAATGATAATGGAACTTTTTAATTTTTGACAATTAATAATTGAAATAATTTCTCTGGTATTCTCAAAAAAAAAGAGTCCATCTAAATTAAAACCAGATAAATCATCAATTTTTTGTTTAAATTAAATTTATTGAGTTAAATAAAAAATTTAGGGAAATTCTAACTGTTAAAATTTAGAATTTTATGAAGAAATCAATGCATTTTAAAAAATATATATACATATATATATGCAATATTATTTAAAATGAACATAGTTTAATGCTCTAGTGATTATTTTTGTATCAATAATTTTTTATAAAATTGAATTATTGTACACTCAAAAAGTTATGTAAATATATGATTTAATTTTTTATGAAAACAAACTTTTTATTGGACATCAAATCGAAGTTTATAATTTTTCATTTTAGTAAAATTTGATTATGTTATTAAATTACTTATTGAAAAAAAGCATTTTAGTATTCAAAGTAAATAAAAATATATTAACAAAGCATAATGACCCAAGATTATTAATAATAAGTGGTTTTAATCTAAAAAATTTATTATTTCAAATTAGAAATATCCATTATAAAATAACTTCATCTATCATTAATAATTTCAATTATTTAAAAAAGAGTATTTATTAAGCTTTTATAAAACAATTTATTGGTTTTATGTATATAGATTTGATAGATTTGATTATTATTTTTGTTTGAAAATTGTTCAGAGACACTCCAAAAATATCAATTTATTAAAATGTAAATCACAAAAATTTTACTTTTTGTATTTTATATTTTTTACTTTATGTCAAGATAAAATTTAAAATCTAGTAAATCTTTGGAATCAATGGAATCAATGGTTACATTAATTTTTTATTAGCCTAAGCTTTAAATATTAACAAAAAATATTATCTACTATTGTTATTTTCTAAAAAGGTTTTATTTGCGTATAAATCTCTTTTTTTTATACCAAAAATAAATACAGTATATAAAGAAAACATTTATATATTTAATTTTGGTTTTCAGAAATTTTTGATAAAATCATAATATTTAGAATTAATTTAGAACCAGATAAAATTTGTATCTCATATTTGTAACACTTTTGTAATAATCAACTGTTTTTCACTTAATATAATAGTTTAAAGGAGCAGATAAAATTAATTACTGAAATATATTTCCAAAAATTGAAAGATATATGAATCCACTAAATATTTTAATGATTAAATAACTGTGGATTAATTAACTTAAGTAGATTATATCAGCGATACGAATATATTTAAGCTGTTAATATATAATTTGATATCTTGAAGCTAAACATAAAAAAAAAATTTGTCAGGATTATCATCAAAAGAGTTCGATTGAATATATAGCAACTGCAAAAAATCAAAAATCAGAAATGACAATAAGAATGAGAGAAAGATTGTACTGAAAAAAATAGTAGTTTTTTTAAACATAATTCTTCATTGTATTTTTATTTTTTTAATCTTGGAATTATTTTAACATATCGATATCCATTTTTAAAAATATTATTTATATCTCAAGTATTATAAGATAACCACTAGAAAAAAAATAATTATATCCATATTAAGACGAACTCACAGCTTTCTCAATAATTACTTTTTTCTGGGTTATATAGACGATTAGGAAACATAATTTTCTGTAATATCAATTTATAAATCACAAAATTACTGTAGCAATTTGTAAATATTCGATTCCAGTAAAAATCATAGATATTATGTGAAGATCTATATTTCTTTATCCCTGAAGAACGATTCACTTTCATAATTTTTTTATTCAAGGGTCCCATATAAAACATGACCACTTCCAAAATGATTGAATATACTTACTTTGATTTTCTTTAAAATTAGTTATATTAATCTAAAAAATATTTCATTGGAAATAAAAGCGATTGGCAAATAATTTAAGATAAATCAACTTTAATTTTGATAGATTTTTTGGAGCAGTAATAATAAAATAAAATAATAATAATAATTTTAATAAAATCTCGTTTCATGTTACAAATATTTATAGAATACAGTTCTTTAATTATCCAGGAGACTGTGAAAATCCTCACTGCTAATCCTAAAAATCGTCAAACATTATTGTGCAAATGTATCAAAATAATAATAATAAAATTTTTGTTTGGTTAAATTATTTTTTGATAATTACTAGAAATACAATTAGGAAATATCTTTAATGTTATCAAAAATTATGGACTTAATTTTGTTATTAAAAAAGTTTTAAATATATTCTTGGATTTTAGTTTAGACATATTGAACTTTTGTGCTATTTATAAGGTTAAAAATTGGGATTTGGTAAGAAAAATGAAGAAAAAAAATCGTTATCAAAGTCGACAGAATATATGATGAATATTATTGAGCTTAATTATTTAATAAAAGTTAGATTTTGTCGGATTTTTTAAAATGTGCCAGATATAAATAATTTTTTTAAAAAAAAATATCACTTCGGAAACAGAAACAAGATTTAATGGGTATTCTAATTAATCTAATCCATCTAAAACTCCTCAAAATTTATTTTTTATTAATAAATGTATCTCTAAATTACTTAAAATTAAAATCATCAGTTTTTATTTTACAGGATTTTTTAATTTCACGCATCTTTAATAATCTGTGAATTTTATATTTGTGAAATATAGATTTACCCAATAAACTCCGGATTTTTCCATTCTGAAATTTTTAAAAGATTGAATTTAACATGAATAATTATATATTACTTAAATATCATTGTTTTTTTTATATTTCATTCAAGAAGAAAATTTTATAATGATAAAAAAAATCTTACAAGTTATAGCTGTACAAAATTCCTTGAAAATGAATTAATTTTGCATATTAGGTTTTAATGTTATAATTTCTTTTAAAAATCTTTATTACTAATGGATCACATCTCCTCAAATTAGGCTGTAAATTGTGCTAAATTGAGAATTTAAATTTTATGCTCACTAAGATTGGAGGGCTTTTTATGGGCGCACCTCCCCCGATAATTAAAGGATACTTATAAAAATTTTAATAATATCATATGAATGTATTTATATATTAAATATTTAAATCATATTACTTAGATTCCCAGTAATATTTTTAATTGGTATATATCTTCTAATATTTTTCCTAATTTTTATTTTACAGATTTTTATTTCAAAAATTAATTAAATATTAATATAATTAGTTAAAATAAATAATGACAATACTTTCTTAAAAGGAGAGGGTGTATAGGCTATAATTTTTAATTTATTTTGCTTTTATATTTTAAAGTAGAATAAAATAAAAAGATACTATCTCTTTAAATTGAGCTTTTTTAATTTTTTATAAGAATATATATTAAAAATTTAATATTCAAGATATAATTTTGCATCAAATTGATCTATATTTGTGAAATAGCACACCTATAAGAATTCTTAATCACACCCCACTCGCCATGTATCACAATATAGTACGGGTTTAAAATAATCAAAATATTTTTTCACGCGCCAATTGCTTTATTTTTTTCATTTAGATCATATAATAATCGATTTAATCTATAACTGGTTTAAATCGGGATCTATATAATTCACATTATTTCGGTAATTTTATTGATATATTTGAAAAAAAAAAATTTTAAAAAAAATATCGCTGTAAATATTTTTTTAATAGTTATGATGTTATAAAAAATTTAGTAATTTATTTTACCGATTTGAGACTTCAAATTTCTCATAAATTATCAAAACTCTTAACTGGAATTATTTGGGATAAAAACTTTATTTTTTAAATGAAAATTATCATAGATAATATAAATATTAATCACTTTATTACCAATATATTCAAACTAGAAGATCGTTTCAATTTCAGAAACTATATGAATTATGATTTTTGAAAAAATCAAAAGAAAATAATTTTAGTATTCAAAATTTTATTAAACTGATTATTTACGATAATTAATGATTAAAATTTTTAAAACAATAATAAAAAATAGTTTCTCGTTTTTAAACTTGATTTTTAATACAGCAATGTTGCTTAAATATATATTTACACATACTTTGCTGTTCTATATATAAATTGCAACTCTATAAAAATTTAAATAAAATTCATTTCAATTAATATTTAAAAACCTTATCTTCCCTTAAAACTATACAATATTTATTATTCATAATATTTATCAAGTCAGTGATTTTAAATATGTATTAATTTCTAGCTAGATAAGATAATCATAATCATTTCATCTTTTTAAAATTACCCTAAATTTAACGGAAGAACATTTATTAATTAAAAATCACATTCGATAGTAAAAATTTATACCAATATATGTTACATAGTGCAAAATTTCAATTGAAAATATCCTCAAATCTATGCTAATTATTCTTTTCAAGTTTTATTTTTTGAAAATTTTGTCATATTATATCGGCATTGGGTCACAAAAATCTTCTAAAGACAACAATTTAATTTTGATGTGTATTTAAATTTTCTGTATTACATGAGAATGACTTTTTCAGGTATTTAAAATCATGATTTTTATATTGAGTAATGAATGTAAATCTATTATACTCATTATCTGGTATATATTTGTATTATTTTATAAAAACCATAATTTAAAACACTGTTCAGTTATTTTTTTAAATTTATGAAAATAAAATTAAGTCAAAAATTGATCTCAATTTAAGTTCTAAATAAATTTTTACACTTATTAATTTTAAATTATTCATTATTTTTTAGAAATATCTTGTTAATTTAAAGAATTATTTTTACATGGGGGATAACCCAAAATTATTTAAACACTTATCAGACAAAAAAATCCAAATCAATATATTTTTTTAGATTTATATAAATTTGAAAAATATGAAAAATTTGGATAATGATATTTATTTTAACATAAACAAATTCTTGTAAATAATTTAATGCTAACTAACATTGATGTATTTTTAAAAAAATGAATATTGATTTAGGGGTAAGAATGTTAGAGTGAGAGAATGTTAGAGGAAGAAAAGGTGGGAGGATGCATACTTTATATTTGTCAAAATATGCCCTATCACATTTCTTGATTTAAATTTTATTTTCTTTGTACTAATTGACAATTTATAGAAAATAAAAAGATGTTAATTTTTGAATTTTTACATTTTATTTTTCTTTAAATTCTTTGAAATAATCCAAAAAAAATGATTAAATATTAAGTTATTATTCTAATTATAAATTCGCATTGAAAGATATCAGTATGAATATTAAGAATATATTTAGGAAAAATTAGGTTCTATGTAACACCAAATATTAAAATTAAAAAAATTATAGACAAATTAAGAGAATTTGAGTTTTAAGTTTAATGAATTAGAATTTTTAAAAATTTTGGTCCCTATCTTACATTTATTATGCCAAAATATGTTTCAAGCTATATACCTTGGTATAATCCTAACAGGAATAATACATGTAAAATTCTAAATAAAAACTGTAAAGCCTGATAATATTCTTTCTTTATTGAAAAAAATATCGTTTATTTATATTTTTTTTAAAAGAAGGTTATTAATAATTGTCATTTATTAACCCTTAATAACAAAATAATTATTTTATAGAGAAAATTTTTTCAAAAAAATTACAAAAAAGCCTTCATATAATTTAATTATCTAATAACATGCTACTAGTTTTTAAATTTTTTTGTAATTATAAAAATGGAACTATTACTAAACTGTAAAAACTTTAAATAATATAACTAGTAAATTACGTATTTTTAATCTGTTTTTTGGTTATAAAATGAAAAAATATAAAATTTACATTCATGATTCCAATTTTTATATTAATGAACATAGTCCTAATATTTATATTAAATATTTTTAATTTTATTCTATGAATGAAAATATCTTTTATTCTTCTATGGCTTTGAATTTGATTATAATTTTTAAATAATCATTCTTCAACTTATGGATTAATAAAATATTTTTTATTTTTAAGTTTTATTTAAAAAATAAAAATATGGAAAAGATTTATTTCTCTCAATATCAAGGAAAAAAGGTTATAATTACCAAAATTAATCGGTTGAGAGAAATTAGATAACATTAAGTTAAAAAAAATATGGAGAATCAGAAGAAAATCTAATACTTCCTTCTCTGCTTTTCACTCAAAGATTCTTGTATTCAATTTCCAATCACTCTGTTTGATTAAATTTTGATCCATTGCTCGTGGATAAGATGCAACAAAAGATTTAGATATTTTTGAGATGAAGTTTATTATTTTTTTATACTTTAAATTATTTTTAATATTAAAATATTCGAGTAAATCCCATTTTATAAATAATATCTAATATTGGTCGATTTTACATTTTAATCTGAGAAATTCGAATTTTTTAAAAAAATTTTGAAAAAAAAAAATTTATAAAATAAGCAGAAATTCTGAGAAATATTTTTTAAACTTGAAATGGGGAATGTAAAGATTTCTACTTAATTTTATGATTACAAAATATCAATTTTTAATAAATTATATAAGTTTCCTAAAAATACAAATCCCAAGCTCTTTTGATTTTATTATTACTTATGATTAGCTTTCAATTTTATTCCTGAAATAATTATTAAGTTTTACTGATTCTTTTCTTTTGGTATAAAAATTTTTAAATATTATATTGAAACAATTTTTTGTCTATTAAATGTAATATAAAAAAATTTAAAAAAATAAAATCTATTGTATTTACTTCTAAAATTTAATAATTTTTTTTAATAAAAAATTGAAAATTGCCTATTTAAAAAATTTATGAATCAAAATCTTCATAACGCATATTGTTAAACTAATAAGTTATTTTGGTTTTGATTTTTTGATATAAAGACATAGATATGTGATATACAGCTTTTTTAATTTATTTTAATCCTAGATTTCTTGGTTTTTTTCAGTTTGTTGAATTAGTTTTTCTAATCAATAAAAGATTATGATCGATTTAAAATATATAACATATAATTTTTGTAAAAAAAATAAAATTATAAAATTATGTCTTTACAAAAGATAAAGGAATATTATTATAAAAAAATCTCATCTATTGAAAAAGACTACTACATGTTTTTTCATTTCAATAGAAATTTTTTTCTGGACTTGTGGGGTCATTCTTATAAACATTAATTCACTTTAATTTATAAGTATTATTATGTAATTATTGGCTGAAATCTAATTGTTCTAGGTATTTTTTTTCTTTTTGATTAGTCCAATAATAACGCTTTTGATATTTTCATCAAATAAATAACCCAGCAAATCTAGAAAAAGTGTCTATCGGGATTAAAAAAAGGGTCTATTTTAATGAAAGAAAGTGTCTTTTGAAATGAAAAAAAGGTCTATTGGAATGAAAAAAAGAGTCTATAGCTATGAAAAACAATTTATTTCAAAATAATAATTACAAGCGTGTCTGATTTATATTTATGAATTCTAGATGAAATTTTTTTAAAATCATAAAAAATTAATCTTTTAAATGTCTTTTACGCCTAATATACTCCCATTAATCTTTTCATAACGCGCCAAAATAATATTTTAATCTTTAAATTTAGAAAAATTAAATTTTTTGTGAAAATATCAATTATTTTTTGATATAAACCCGCACAAACCAATAGAAGCCTAAATTAGATAAAATTTATTCAAGTTTTAAGATATAAATTTTGGCAGTGATTAATAGAAAAAAAATTATACGAAATCAAGTGCTGTTTAAACTTAAAGTTGTTAATAAATTTAAACATAAAAAACTGAATTTTTGACTAATAAAATTAAATATATATATTAATAGATAATAAAAATCAACAAGTTGGCAAAAATTTTATATAAAAACTTTAATCTAAAATCAAAAAGAAATAAAATTTATAATGATGCAATAAAAAAAATAATTTAACCTATGATAAGTCAACCATTGGATTTTGGGCTGTATGATCTGAGATAAATGGTGTCTTATCAATCTCTAACTTTTGTTCCGATTCTTAGAGAATCGGTTACAAAACGCATAAACCAAAAATAAGAGATTTTCTTATTTTCCAATGGAATTAAAAAAATCTTGTTGATACGCAATTACAAAAAAAATAATGTCCATGCGACAGAGATTTTTTATCTGATACTATTCAAAATTTTCCTATGAATATATTCATGATGAAAAAATTCAAATATGAGTTAATGTGCATGCTTATTCCATAAAAAATAAAAATAATAAATGAATAATGATTTTATTTTAAATTATAACATACTAGTTTTTATTGGGATAATATTTGATATGAATATTATACAACCCTTTAAAAAGACTCGAGATAGTGAAAACTATATATAATTTTTGGAGGGTAAAGAATTTTATATATTTAAATCCGTTTTTCTAGAAAACCGAAAAATTACATTTTCTTTGATTGAACATTCTCATTTAAAAAAATTCCTCCTTATATGCAATTTTTAATGATTTAGAGATAGTTTTATGAAACTTTAAATATTTTAATTATTTGGAATTCATATCATATTTATATTTTTAAAATAAATTATAAGCATTTGTATGAACATAACTAGTTTTTATATATGATGAAAAAAATTTCCAATCTTGGATATTTTTATAAAAAATTGTGGAAAGATTCAAGGATCCTTAAAAATTTTGCTTGAAATTTAAAAAAATTGTTTTTTTAATATTTAGTCATTATTTTGTTTATTTTAGCTAATTGATTAAATAAAAAAAATTACATACTAAACATCAGTATAAATTTATAATATATCAATAAAAATTTTACGATTAATAAACCAAAACTTATTAATTTATACTTTATAATTTTATTCCAATAACGAAATTTAGTTTAGAGAGAAGGTAAAAGGTTTTATTTCAATAATTTATAATTATTTGTAATATCCATGATTAAATTATCTTTTGGATTATTAATTCAAAGCTTATTATTTCATCCGAAGTTTTGAATTTATATCAGATTTCATACTCCTTCATTGTGAAACAATTTTAATTCAATTATTAAATTAAGGTTTTTTTGTGGTTAATTCTTAATAATAATTTTTAGAATCTAAATTTCTTATTATTAACTCTTTAATTATTTTAAAAGATTATAATTTACATGAAAAAAATTTAACTGATTTGAATGGACATCTGGTTAATTTTATACATTAAATCAAACTCAAGGCCTAAAAAAGATCGAAATTTAACAAAATAAAAACCTAAATCTAAACATAGATCTTAGTCCTGATATATAAAAAACTAATGATCTACTATTGTTATTTTATGTCTATTAAAATTCTAAAAATAGATATTCCAAAATTAAAAAAACTTCCAGAACCTTTTTTGCAAAAGAGATTAGTTAAAACCAAACCGAAATTGCATTTCCGGATTTCAAATAAGATTTTGGTTAATTACATTGTGATTTAGATTATTTATTAATGTATTTCGACAAAAAAACGCCAAAAATGATAAATCATAAAACGAATAAAAAAAATTAATAATATTCTTTTTGCATTTTTTTTCTTGAAAAATTTAGTACCTGACACAAGAAAAATAATGTTGGAAAAATTCTGCGGCGATGGGATGTGACTTAAGAATAACTGCTCATGAAACCAGTCTCAAAATTTTTTTCTTTGAATTTAGTGAAGTGGTAGCCGGCAAATGAAAGACGTTTACTTGTCAAGATATGTGTAACCTAGAGCCTTTACTACATATTTTAGGCTGATATATATATATATATATATATATAAGAATTAATGTCTAAAACATTTTATTAATGTGGGAAAAAATTGACCTGTGACAAAACTTTCTAATTGGCAAATATTTAGTTAAAGAAAATACTATTTGGAAAATTGAGATAATAATAAATTGTTAAAAAACCAAAAGTGGGCATTTTTTCATTAAAATTATATAATATAATAGATATTATGTATAAATGGGATCACGATTGTTCTTCCTTCAGGAAAAAAATTCGTAATTAAAAAAGGAAATGATGAGATAAAGATACCGAATATTCTTGAACAACAGAACAGGAGAATAAAAATAAACGGTATGAAGAGGAGTAAGTTATTTTAAGCTTACTGGGCACTATCAACAGAACTTTCATAAAATTTCAATAAAAAAATTAAAATCTAAAAAAAATACATAATTAACATTCAATTTTTGTTTGAAGCAAGCCAAAATTAAATTAGATGTAAATAATCCTTCAAAAAATAAACGAAAATCACTAGGATAAAAATATATAAATAAAATCCCCATCAATGGAATTAAATTTAACTGAAACTTTTATTAGCTTTAAATTTTACTCTTTATAAAGTTACTAAACATTTCAAGTGATTTAATATATATATAATTGTTATGGGTAAAACAGAAAATAGAAAATACATCAATGACACTGACATGCCACTAATAAATATTAAAATAAGCAATTATACACATGAAATTTCAGGATCCTACGGTAAAAATAATGGTCCTCTCTAAATAAATTTAATTAAGGAAATAATATCAAAACATGCTGATTAATTAATGGTTATTTCCTTTTATGTAAGGTAGAAAAATAAAAAATTAATCGACACAAATGAATATCAAAATTATGAAGGATTGATTAAAAATAAAAACTAAATAAAAAGAAAGTAACAACTAAAATAAACTAGAAAAAATTTTAAATGACATAAATTTCGATCGGTTCGAATTTAATGAATATATTATTACGAATGAATTATCTGTAATATATTATTTAACAAAAATAATTATATTTAAGCAAATTAGATTTTAACGATATCGAATATAATTATGAAAAAAAGTAAAAAAATGAAAGCTGATTTTAAAGAATAGTAATTTTTCAACATCCAAGAAGTATAAAAAAAATCAGTAAAATACCAATTAATATATATATCCTATTAAAGGAAAGTTGTTTATATTTATAATTCCTATAAATAAAACAATGGAATAACCAATGGATATATTATATTGTGCTGTATGAGCAATTTAAAATTAAAATTTCCAAGAATGAAATTTAAAAATTACTATAATGTAAAACCCTCATGAAAAAATAGTAATTTCGATAGGTAAATTTCATTGGTACAAAAAATAAAAATTTAAATCAAATAAACCAATAGCTAAAATTAATGCTCAAAATTTTGCACTTGAAAATCATATTTATCTTGATTATGCTTATACTATCTCCACCTCGAAATCAAAAATAATAATAATAATTTGGGAAAAAGTAAGACCAATTATAAAAAAAGTGAAATTTATTATATAAAAAGCAATAACATTTATTAAAAAAAAATTAGCTTTGAATAGAAAAAAATTAAATATTATTTGAAATAATGCTTTACAATCACCTCTTTCATCAGAAAACTTGTACTAAAGCAACTATATCTCAATAAAAACGGCTATAATAGGTTAAATTTCTGTTTAAATGGATAAAATTCAGTGTAATAATATAATATTTAGTAAATATAAATAAATCATCAAATATAATTAGTCCAAATTATAAGAAATGTATTATAGAAGGATTTTTAAATTTAATTAGAATATAAATAACACTTCTATTAGACTAAATTAATCCGAGTGTAATAGTGCTGTATTTTCAATAAACAGTGAAATACGTATCATTTATAAAAGAATAATGGTAAAAATACATCGCAATAATCATTTTGGGGTAAAAATTATATAATTTTATGTCCTATTTCATTATCGGGATCAAAGTTGTGAAATATAAAACAAAAAACAAATTTATTTATTTATTAAAATTAATTTTCTGCCTCAATATAATAATCTACATTAGATATAACACTGTTAAAAATAGTTCATCATTAAATGATAAAAAAGTTACAAATAATAATAAAGAAATATAACAAAACTTCACGTTTTTTCAAGCTGAATACCACCATAGAGCTTCGAAAATCGTTTTTATTATAATTTCATTTTCTTTAAATCGTAAAAATTTATAAATTTCTACTTTTTAGGAGCTGATTAGTCAAAATAATATAACAATAAACCGATTTGAAAAAAATCCTTGTAAATTTAATGAGTTTTAACAGAGCTGGTTTGAATTAAAAAAAAAAAAAAGTTAAAATTTTCCAAATCAAATTTACTTTTTTTTTTTTGGATTCAAATATGTTTTTTAAAAATTAATTTTGCTTTTTGCCGAATCATTTTTAATCTTTTTATATTTGGTCTTAATTTTTCCATTTAAATAATTTTTAATCATATGTACTTTTTTAGAAGAGTTTGGAATGGCGTCGTTTTAGGTGCTTGGAAAATTCTGGAGGATATTTTTATTAGAATATACAAATCAGTTCACTATGATATCTTGTTCTTTAATTAATTTTTAATACAAAAAAACTTGTATATATAATACCCAGTATAAAACCTGCGAATATTCAAATCAGATATTGCCAAAGGATATACTGGCTTGTTATTATCTGTGAGAAACAAGTCGAGGATGGCTATTATTAAAAATAAATCATCCCAAACTTGGATTACATGTATTATTATAGAGAAAATTCTAAAATGAAAATCACTTGAAATTTTGTGATTTAGCATAGACATAAATAAATTTTGGAAATTTCAACAAAGGTGAAACATTTAGACTCATCAATAAAGTAAATTTAAAGTTCAAAGAAAGAATTGTTCTGACATTTTTCAATGATTAATTCACCATAAAGATTAAATTTAATTAAATGATGTAATTAAACATCATAGAACTTTTATGTATAGTTCTGTATGTTCTAGTTGTAAATAATTAGAAATCTGTTCGATGATTGACCATAACTTTTATAGATGATTTATTTGAGAAAAAATAGATTTAAAAGTAAAAAATCAAGAAATACTAGAAAGTGTGAGATTATTGGTGATTTTATTAAATATTTACTCGAAATCTCACCAAAAAAATCTTAATGAATTACATTAGCTAGTGACTAATTAATTGAAGATGAATAAATTAATTTTTTTTTATTGAAAATGACTCAGCTCCAAATAAACTCACCAAATATCTATCTAGACTGTATAGCCATAATACAATAAACTTTGAGTAAAAATGTTTTTTAAAAGCTTTGATAAAAATAAATATCCAAAAATATGACTTTTAGAACAAAAAAACGTCAAAAAAAAATTCGCAATTTTTTTTTTTTTGAAAAATTCGACATATTCGATTATGAAATATCCAAATCGAACTCAATAAATTTTATTATAGCTGGTATTAAATTTCAACAACAAAAAAAGCATATCTATATGACCAAGTCATCAGGGATACTTCCAAAAAATATCTGAATTTCATCAAAAAATAAACTTGGATAGCATCCAAGAGAAAATTGGACGGTTTATGGTACGATAAAAATTAAAAAAATTGCCCTAAAATCGTGAAAAACTAAAAATTTAGAATATATACTTTATAGAGATTCCTAAGCTACTATCGATAATAACGGTATTATTAGAAAGTGAAATAGACCGAAACACAGAATATTACTATTTCGCTGGGTGTGATGATTATAAAAAATGAAGAAATAACACTACTGAACTTGTTAATAGATCCAATGAAAAATCTCCTGTTTTAAATGGAATTCGATGAGAATTAATAAAAATTTTAGAACTACAAAAAAAGTGAAAATAAATAAATAAATATTTTAAAAAATGTCTATTTAATATGAGAATATAAGGGGATTATGAGTTTTATGGACTCTATCATTCAAATGATAGTACCAGAAGGTGGTATTTAAAAAATTCCGGCAATTATCATAAATTTTCTTCAATAAAAACAATTCGAGGTTATTATCTAAAATTTTTGTTACTAAACTAGCTCATATTGACAAAAATCTTCAAAAAAAACAAGTGTTTCAGAAATTTCTAAAATCAAGCTTCTCGAAATATAGTTCTATGTGAAAATTTTTGAAGAATATCATCAATATATATATATATATTCAATACCATTTGCAGTATGATATATTATATCTTATGACATGCAACATTGGGCTATAAATTAGATCTTTTGGAATTGGAAGAAAATTTCTCACTAAAATTTTGGGATTTTACATATCACTGAAAATAGTGTTTATGATATATCAAGAAATATTCAACCCTACTGAATATCAGTCTGATTTGAGAAAAGTTTATCCAATCTCACCTATACTCTTTGATTTTTGATATTTTTGGAGTTTTCTTAGTTACCAATGATATATTTTTCCAGGGTATCATGTTAATGATACTTGGATTAAAATTTGATAGTTTTGCAGAGCTAAAATTTAAACCAGAGGCAGAAATGCTATTTGCGCCAAATAAAATTGCTGATTGGTATAAAAATTACTAAATTATTTTTATTCTCTTCAATCAGTTATAAAATTTGACCAGTCTCCAATTTTTTGATTTAGTATTAAAAGACCAAAAAAATCCGAAATATATACGATTACATTTATTTATAGTATATTATGAAAGGCGACTGGGGCATTTTAGTTATCATCAAAAAAAAAAAAATCAAATTTCATATAAGCTTTATAATCTGCATTTTGCTGTCCGAAAAGGTCAGGCGAGCAAAATAATCTATATATATAAATTTTAAATTCATTCATAAATTCAATTTACTGTTATGGGGGCGAGAAAATAGGAATAAGTGAGCCAGAGTCAAAAATGTCAAAGTTAAAAATTTAAAAGGCCATCTTTTTTGTTGAAAATAATTAGAACTCTGTTGGAATAGGGCGATATTGAGCATAGCTGAGGATAAAATATTTCTTTTTAAAAACTAGCGGATTCCGAGGGCATGTGTATCAAAAGTGACCAAGTTTAAAAATTAAGATATCCAAGCTTACTATGTCGCTCATCAAGGTCAGAATGGAGATTTGGGTTACCATCAGTGCAAGATAGGTATAAAAAAATTATTCATAAAATTCAAAAGACGATGATAAAAATTGCTAATATAATAGAACAAAAAATATATCCTATCAAAAACTCACCATTAGACAATGGACAGAAAAATATGTGGATACGTTAGATAAATCATATTATACATATATTGAAACTTGCTGAAGAAATATTTCCTTAAAATCTGAAAGGTTAGAATGATGACCGCATAAATAAATTTTATACAAAAGGTTATTATTGAAAAATCAGCAAAAAAACTGGGCATATTGCGAAAATGGATGTACTTGAAACTGTCTGCTATAATTATATGAAAATAATAAAAATGAAAAATTTTATTAATTAATCGATCAACCGGTTCATTCCAGCCCCTATCGTTTCTTATGAAAAAAAAGGGACATTTAAACATCGAGCCATGATTGGGGATTTGTGGAAACTGTATTTCTTTGGGGTCTAAAAATAACAAAAGTCAACTATTGAGGTGGCACTTCAGATATCAAATTTATGCAGGGTATAGGAAAATCCCTATTAGGAATCTTCATTCCAGAATACTTGTTCTCTAAATTACAAGTGATCCAATAGTGAACTATTTGATAATAACATCAAGTCATATAGCGGCCAGAGTCCCAGAAATGAGTTTTTTGAATAAAATTTTTTAAAATTTTGGCTTTAAAAACTTTTCAATGGCTTGAATTTTTTTTTTTTTTTTTGGTATTTAGTTTGTTGAAATTTATTAAACCACTTTTTTCAAATCAATAAAAAAAAAAAAATTATAATCATGTTTTAATTTTTTTTTTTGAAATATTATTGTTTTTTAGAAAAATATTAGATTAATATAGCGATTATGAAAACAAATTCATTTAATAGAATTTTTTTTTGAAAAAAAGTTATGTAAAGAAAAAAAAATAGGAAAATATAATATATTGATAAGATCTTATTAAAATAGAATTATATTTAATATATAGTGTTAATAGATGGAGGAGTTTGATATCTATTTGATGCAATTAACAAAGAAACACTTTAAAATTCAATTCAAATTTTTCGTTATTTTTTTCGTTTATTACATCTTGTTTTTTGGGTTAGATGGATGAATATTCTATTGGAATCAAAAAAAGTATTTATCAGTAAAATTAATTTAAAAAATTGATTTACTAGTGAAAGAAAGATTAATTTTCAATCAATTATCTAGTAGTTTTCCCCTTACAATTAGAACCGCAAAATTTAAATTCGTTAAAATAAATTTTTTTATAGTATATTTATAAACGTAAATTATCTTAGTTTAAATAATTAAAGAAAAGTGTTGTACCTTTTACCAGTTGTTTTATTAAAAATAATTTAAATGTCTTTTTTTTTTCTTTTTTTTTTTTTTCAATGTCGTCAATAGATTAAGTAACGCAGATAAAAATGCTAATATCAGGGGTTTTCACTCGTATTTTCAGATTGGAAATCAAGATCAGTTAAATTACTGATCTTTTGATAAGATTGATTTTCAAAGTAAAAAAAAATTAAAAAATTATTTTTTGAAAATTCCTTTTAATGAGCCTTCATTGGGAAAAAAAAAAATCTTTTGGCTTTAGTAAAATATATATACTAGTGGATTATTATTATTTTTCTAGGTATCATTAATGTATGGGGTCATTCTTTTAAAAGAAAAAGTGGCATACTTTGTTATTGCGGATATACGGACTTTTTTGGTTTTTTGGAGGAGGGGGGGGGGGGGGGGGATAGTAAAAATGTATTTTTATAAAATTTACCATTCAGTCATTGTTAATAATTAGGCTGTAAGATTTATTCTATAAATAAATTATACATTTGATATAATGCAAACACGGTTTTATGTGTGTCAAAGTTTAGAAAATCGCAATACTTTGAAATCAGATAATAAGAAAAAAAGGGAGATTGGATCAAAATAATGTTGTATTTTTTTTATTAAAATAATACAGAGTGAGCAAAAAAACATATCTTTTAGTAGTTAATAAAATATCGAAAAGTCTCTGTACGGCTATTGGTAAAATCAAAATAAGAGTTTTGTATAAACAAGAGACTTGAATAAATTATAGTTTTGTGGAAAAGTATAATTTGCCTGAATAGTTTTCAGTATTATTTAATTCTTTATTGTTTTTTTTTTGTTTTTTGGAAAATCAAAAAATGGGTTTAGTCCGTTCGATACTGAATTCAGTTTTCAATAAAATGTATTTGTATATTATTGTAAAATCTCAATTCGATGAATAGATATGAGAAGAAAAAAGAGGACTTTATAATACAATTCTGACATTTTCGTGTAATATTTAAAAAAATTTAATATAGATTGGTGCAATTCAACTGTTGGGGGAGGGAGGGGGGTCTAGAATTTAAGTTTGTAAAATTTATTACAATAGAGGGAGAAGGGAAAACGTTTTATAAGAATTAGTTTGATTAAATTATAAAGTACAGGGTTTGCATTTTTCCATCACCTGTTTTTGTTTTTATTATTATAGCTAAATATATGCATCTTTGAAACTTTTTTTTTTTTATTGGATTATGTTGATTCAAGTCTCTTTTCAATCTTTTATAGCAAGAGTTTTTTGTTTTTATTTTTTAATGGTTTCTTATAGAAGGGGCGATTGTTAATTGATGCGAATATGTACATTATGTAATTGAAGATGTGGGACTATAAGGTATATTTATGACTATGGCCAAAAAAAAAAAATGTTTTAGGGCTGCTGAGTTTGAATAAGAGACTCTTTTATTTGGAAATACAAAAATGTATTTGTTTTTTATTTTGCATACAAATATACAAGAAAAGAATAAATTCCAGACTGGTATGTACGTTTTTCTGGGATAAAAGTCTATAGTACATTAAGTTTATATTTAAAGATTTTCAATACTTTTTTGTTAATTGCATGAATGTTTGTTTGTTTGTTTTTAATTCACTTTCTCAGCTCTAAATAAATAAATAAAATTTGGATGTGGGATGTGGGGAGGGGGGGGGGTAGACTAGTATATGAACAAAAAAAAAATTAGTAGAGTGTAATTTTATTTTATTTTTTGTATATAAAGAGCCTCAAATTTCCCAGATTAACAAAAAAAACAAAACAAAACACATCACCAACGAACTGAAAATAAAATAAAATTTATTTTTAAAAAAAAGCAATAGGAACCGTGTTTATAGAAAATATAAAAGACTATCTAATCGAAAAAAAAGGTTTTAAAAGACTAAAATATTAAAAAAACAATGCTGGTCAACATGTCAAAGAAAATGATTTTTGTAACTATGCTCGCAGTCGGATTGAACCAAAACGCTGTATATGGAAATTTTGGGTTCCAAGAATCATCTTCAGAGACATCATCTT
>LSSL01004192.1:0-11910 GCA_001953115.1 Smittium mucronatum
TGTTGGTGTTGGTGTTGGTGTTGGTGGGGAACGTTGGTGGTTTGAGAGAAGAAAAGCAGATGGTTCTGTTTTGACCCCAAAGCGTAAAATTACTAGCTAGTCAAATCTGGCCACTTTTAGTCTTTCTAAAAAATCACATGCTGGCTTTTTCTGTCTTTCTTTTGCGCGTTTTGTATTATTGGGTTGTTGGTGAATGGACCAATTGGCAGAATGCTGGCTTTTTTTTTTTTAGTATTGCTCTGTTTTTATTGGTGGGTGGGTGGGGTTTAACTCGTGCTCGGCTAAAAAAAAAAAAAATTGGAGTCGAGTCTTTTTTGTCCATACAGAGATCTTTCAAGTATATACCAACATTATCACAGTTGTGGGAATAGTAGCGTTTTCTTTCTTTTTTTTTTTTTAGTGATTGGTTTAAAGTGTAGGGTCTCTACCGTTACTCAAAAAAAAAAAAAGCATTTATGCAGTTTCTCTTGTAGTTACAAAATATACAAAAAGTACTCTTTTTTGAATCAATGAGAGAAAGAAAGACGAAATCAACCAAATTTAAAAGTATATCCATTCAACGGTTTAAAAAAATTGGTCTTTATGTCACCCTCTGTAGTGGATGCTCGTATATATTTGAGAATCGTACCCAAGGTCGTACCCTCCACCACTGCTCGGAAAATTAGTAGACGTGCTAATAAACAAGGGCAAGAACGGGTGTGCTATGTAATGCGTGTGGAATGTGTCGTCCCGTAAATCTGTTCGTCCCATTAAACTCGTTACCAATACATCCCTGCTGTTCTCGCTAGCCGCTCTGTTCTCCTCTTGCCCCATAGCCCCAACTGATCCGTTCTCCCTCGCTTCGTTTCGGTTTCCTGTCTCTGACTCAGAGTTAGAACTGTTGTAAAAGCTATTAATATTGCTATAGTCTTGATTCTTCGGTGATACCATAAATACAAGCTGCCCACTAGTCCTATCGTAGAACCGCAAAGAACAATTGCTGCTAATCAGCCGGTTTCTCACAACCGAATTCCTAATTTTGTGGTTCAATACAAATAACGAAAAGTCAAAATATGGCGATTCAACTTGGATTTGAGGCGCAAACGGCAACACATTCGCTGCCCTCTTCATTGCCTTTAGCGGGCCCCCAATCCTACCCAACGTATTTTTGCTTTCGGGAATTGAAAATATATCCGAAAAGTATTGGTCGTTTCCCACCGTAGATGTTATATTCCCCACCCACGGCTGGTGAGAGTTTGATGTCATTTTGCTATAAAACTCATTAAATTTCTCTGCAAACAATAGCCCCAGTTTTGATGAAAGATTGTCGTAAACTCCCAATACTTTTGTTTTTTCTACATCATAAAGCATGAAAGCTACCAGTGATGAAGATGCTGATCCCATCGGCAATTGTTGTCTTATTATCACATGCGGATATATCCCAAACTTCAGCAACAACACATTTTTACTCACAAACTGGCTTTTCCATAGCAACAGATTGTCATATTTCGAAAATATCCTATAAAATACCTGTATCGCCAGTAATCTACATTTGTTTTTTTTTTTTCAATTAAAATAACATTAAATATATTCTCACAAACTCTTCATTATTCAAATATATTTTCATAAATTGTTCAATACGTATATTAACAGGTCCCACTTACGGGTTCTCTTGATGCAGGGCTTGTTTGTACATAAATGTAAACATCCTTTGCTTTAAACCACTCAATATCGAGTTTGAATTGAAATTAGAACTTTGTTGCACGGGAAGAATAATGTCAAAATGCCCAAAAAAACTAATATCTCGGCTCTGTAAAAAGTTACTCACTGACCAATTATTACTCCTGTTTGGCTAAGTAAAATATCAATTCGGTTTACAAATTGTTAATTTGTTATATATATATGCATAAATTTCCATCTGATTTAATAAGACGAGTTTTAAAATTATGAGTATAATATATATATATAGTGTGTTAGAAGAGTACATTTAAGCGAGTTAATATAAACAAACTTGCCTGAATATTAGAAGAAGCTGATACTCTTGTTTCCTGATAGTTTTGGTTTCCATTCAAGTTTAGCCGTCTTCTTTGTGACGATCTTTCACCAGTGACATCCGCCTCTGTGTCGCTTTCTGGGGAGATATGACTTAAAGAGTTACTGAATACTCTTCCCCTTTTACCCAGAATTTTTTTGTTTGGTCGATAATCGACATCTGATTCATTGTCTAATTTTTCAATCAGTGTTTGATCGTCTTGAAATAAATATTGACCAATTGCTTGATTTTCAATTAGGCGACCATCGGGCTATGAGATATTTTCTACTATTATTAATAAAAATATACACTTGTATATCTAGCGTTGAATAGATGGCTTACCAGAATCTTTAACAAATACAGTGTTTGGTACTTAATTGACAAAATACTAAATAAATTCTCATACAGACTAAAGCCATTATGATTGTGCAGATGAATCAAATCTGCTTCAAATACTTTTTTGAATACAATCTGTAAAGTTTATAAAATAAAATTTTTAAAAAAAGGGGGGGGGGGATACTATAAAAAAATGATTTTAGTTACATTCCCTGTTCTAATCTCTACACCAAAAAATACATAGTTTTCTAACTGAAAAGGCCCGGATATCGAGCCCAAGGAGTCCCTGGGTGGACCTTCACACTTGCTGGATCCCGCTATTATAAACTGTTTTTTTTTTTTTAAAAAAAAATAAAGATTATATATATATATATATATTTTAAAAAAAAAATAGAAAATAAGTTTGAAATTTACGTATTTATCTCCCTTAACAAATAAGCAGAAATCTTTGCAGAGCTTTTCCGAATCCTTAACGAAATCAGCGCCCCATAAAAGCGAGAACATGTTTGAAAATCTAATTCATTTAATAGATCTTGTTTTTTTTTTAAATGAAATAAATATATTTGAATAAATTTTCACCTGCTACTATCTGATAGATTTTCTTGGCCAGGGTATGCTTTTTTTAGCCTGTATACATACAACCCGCGAAGATTTGCTTTGAATCCAACTAGAAACTGAAAAGAAAACCATGTGTAAATCGACCCGTTATTAATTATTTATTTATTTTTTTGCTTTGAAAGCAGTGAGCTAGTAGATTTTCAATATAAAAATACTACCTGTCCATCCGGCGAAAATCTTCTCCACAATATATCGTTTACATGGACCTTATACGTTGCTTTTTTCGGGTAAACGTATTTGTATGCGTTTAAAATAAATCGATTCCTAGAGTTCGTGGAAGACAAACTAGATCTCCTCGTCCGTAAATATTTCTGAAGATTTCCTACATCGTTTATCGCCATCTTTTCTATGCCACAAAGTGTTGCAAAATATAAAAAAAACTAGAAAAAAAAAAGCAGATTTATTATATATAAAAAAAGATATAAACTCTCTTCTGTATTGCCAATTCTATTAGCTCGTTGGTAATTCATTTGCCGCTCATATTCGACGTTGATTTGTTGGCTTATACATAATTGCACCAACATAATGCCCCAATTCCATATTCTCGACAATATTCCTTCAATTGAATCTTGGTTTTTTTTAATTCGTCGTGAATTTGCATTTTTCTCGCACATTTTTTTTGCAAGTGGAATTCTATTCGCATATATTTTGTCTAAGAGCATTAATTAATTTTCGCTCTAAAAATAACGATCGATAATAACATATGAAGATATCTATAAAGTAAATACTCTGTAGCTATAAATTTAAATGTGAGTGTAAACCGTTTAAATGTGGGAAAAAATTAAGTTTTTTATAAATAAAATGAAGGTTCTTACCATTTTATTGATTAAAGCCCAGAAAGTATGCCATAAGCTATAGTTTGAACGGTGATTACACTCAGGTAGCAGTGTTGAGAAAAATAGGCATTCAGGTTATCAAAAAAAAATAAAATAATAATAGATATATTATCTCCCAGAGATATTTTCCACTTTTTAAATATCGTAAAATTATGAAGTCAAACTCTTTACTATGATTATGAATACATTAAAAATTTCCAACAATAACTATTATACTTATTTATATTTATAAATAAATTGATTTTAACGGTAAATTTGGATTTGGATTAAACATTTTTTAATATTATCTCTTTATTTGTTTATAGGAATACTACTAAGTCTATTAAATAAAAATAATAATATTTATCAATATTTTTTCTGTTTCTGTTAGACTCCCTTTATATTTTTTTTCGAAAATCCAAAATTTTTAGATTGAAAATTTTCTCCATTCAATTCTTCTTTTTTCTGGCATATATTATCATGTTAAGTTGTGCCATTAGCAATTCAAGCCATGTCACTCTAAAAGATGTTCTATAAGAATCCCACACTATTACATGAATTTCAGTGAATTAATGTATTTATGTCGGTTATTTTATAAACCAATTTTATAAAATGGCTTCAGTCTGCAGTGTGAGTTTACAATAACCGAAACGCCTGTAAAAAATATAGTTTATATTTTTTTAAAGTAAAAATTAAATATATACCCAAACATATAAATGTCATATTCTATAAAAAGTTCGAAATTTTGCAACTATTTTGTGGTAGAGATGATAATATTTTACTGTTTTTTTGGCAAATGAGCTTCAATTGGATTAGAATTTCTTAATTTTTAAAAAAGTTATTTCTGCAAATTAATTTGTTTATTAAATAGTAGAGTTAGCGGAAATGAGACTCGAGCTATTATAAATGAACAGAAATATAGCTAGATTCATCAAAAAAGATAGAATATAAAAGTCTAATTTGGGGTTTGATTTGTTCGAGGGTTTTCTTCGTATAGTTGTAGAGTGGTGGTTGCCAAGAATGCTGGAATACTTCCTTGTTCAGAAACCCAATACCGAATATCTGCTTGTACACTATTCAAATAATCCTTGTTTCCCCCACCTAGAAGTTCAATGGTCCCTTTGTTATGTGGATTAGAGCTAAAGAGAAAAGAGTTCATGTTACTTTCTGCGTAAATAGATGTTAACCTGACTCTGCCGTTTTCCAAAAAATCCATCTGATACCCAAGTAATGAACAAACTGCTTCTCTTAGCTCCAAAGCTTTGGCTCTCCAAACTTCCTTCAATCTTTTTATTGCTATTTTAGAATTGGCTAGTTTATTCACTAGAGCCTCATTATCTGCTTTTAAGTTGGATATTGTTTTAAATAGTCCAGAATCAATGTTTAAAGATTGGCTGTTTTCTGAAACCTTAAGATCAGTGGAATTATCTTGAGTAGGGTTAGAAGTGGAAGGACTATCGGATTTTGAGATACCTTCATCATGATGAATTAAATTGGAGTCTTGGATTCTAGAAAGAGAATCAAGAGCATTTTTTAGTTGCTTTAAAAGTTCAGAATTTTCATCTTTTAAATTTAAAAGATGTTCCTTTTTAATTGAGTAGTCTCTTGATGACGGGTTGTCAGCCAACATTAGAACGCGTGTGGTCAAAGGGTTGTAATCTCCAGCCCCAACCTTATATTCCAAAATGGATATATTTTTCTCAGCTTCTTCCAGACTGAGTAAAAGTTTCGAATTTTCTAAGGATAAGCTGTGAATCTCTTTGACTTTCTCTTCAAGTTGAATTTGGGCTTCATTGTACTTTAATTGTAGCTCCGAAATAGAGCTTTCATAGTTTAGCTTATTTAACGAATCATGCGTTGAAACCAGTCTATCTTTTGTTTCACTAGAAAGAAATATTTTCTTTTTTATATCCTCAATATCCTCAGGATTCAGAGACAATTTGGATAAGTTTTCGGACTCTAATAAGTTTTCAAGTTCAAATATATGAGATCTCTGATCATTTACAAGATCTTCCAAGTTTTTTATGCGATCAGATTTAGTTTTGTCATAATTTCCTGTCATCAGATGAGATTCTTCGTATTCGTAAGAACTCAACTGGGCTCTCAGTGATTGAAATTCTCGCTCGATACTGGATTTGGATTTTTCTGCTCTAGTAACTTTGTTTGAGGATTCGAGTAATTCAGCTTCTAATTTTACGACTTTTGATTTAAACTCAGATATTGTTTTTTGGAATTCATCGATCTGGGATTCGTAATTCATGTTTTTGGCATTAAGTAAGCCTACAATTTCATTAAGGTTGGTTAACTCATCTCTGAGATTTAGTACCAAATTCGCAGCTTGATAAGGAGATACCTCCTCAACCGAACCATCACTTTTAGCGTCGTTTTTAAATATGGAGTTCCTAAGATAAATGAAATGAAATTTTTGTATCATAGTTAGAGATTAGAGTAAAAAAAGCAAAAAATAACTGTATAAATTAATGTTTAGTACCATTCATTTTTCTCTTGAGCCAAAAGATTAAATTCAGCTTCGAGTTTAGAAAGTTCATCTCGTGATGCTTCCATTCTTTTTAACTTTGATTCCAATTCATTATTTCTTTCTTTTATAAGATTTAAGTCATCAATTTGAAATTTCAAAGATAATGAGGAATTTCTAAGAGAGTCATTTTCTATTTTTAAGGCGTTTGATTGAGATAAGGCACTAGAGATTTCTCTTTCCAGGAGAGCAATCTGATTTTTAAGTTTCAAGATGTATGATATTGTATTTGGAATGGTTTGGGATTTTTGATCTAGATTTGAAAATTCTTTCAAATCATTTAGTATATGATCATCACTAGACAAACTAGTGTTGACATCAGAAGAGCTGAGTTTTAATTGGGATATTTTTAAAGATTTTGAGCTCATTATTTCTTGTATTGTTTCGATGATTTTTTGCCAACCTTGGCTGCTTATTAAAGCAACATCATAACCTGAGTCGGAGTTGGCTATTATTGAGCATAGTTGCTTTTCCATTAAATTCTTATAGTTCTCAACCTTAACTAGGCGTAGTTCCAGATTGCTAACTTTGTTGATAAAATTAGAACGATCATTTTCAAAGAGATTCTCCTGTTCAAATCTTATACTTTCTTCTTCGCTAATATGAACTTTTAGTTTTTCAATTATTTTTTCATATTTATCTTTATTATCTTGTAAAGTTTTCTCAGAAAGTTTTAAAGATTTTTCAGATTGCTTTTCTTTTTCAAAGAGCCAGTCTCGTTCATTTTCAAGATTTTGGATTTTTCTATCTTGAGATTCAATTTTGTTTTTTAAATCGGAAATTACAGATTCGGATTCTAATTGGGATTTTTCAAGCTCGGAGGAGAGCCTTTTAATCTCATAAGAAGCTTTGTTTGACTGTTGTTTGGCCTTTTCAAGCTCGGAGATGCGTCTTGATTCCTTCAAAGAGTCATCAAGCATCTTTCTAATTGCAGAACCGGGCCGAGCTATAGAATCGATTTTTCTCTCAGAATCATTCAATTGAACTCTCACAGGTGTTTGATGAGTAGATGAATCAAAATCAAGTTCATTACCAGAAACTTTGTTGGTATTTTTAGAAGTTTCTATTATGAAATTGTCTGAATTATTTAAAAAAACAGCGCCAGATTCATCCTTGGGGAAATTAGAAGAAATGTGGGAATCTCCATTATTGGTTCCTTCTAAAGAACGTCTGACTAAAGGGGTTTCAAATATGGGGTTCAACAAAGGAGTCTGATTCACTAATCCATTTCTCTTATCAAAAATTGTAGTAAAGAAGCTAGGATTTTGGGAGTCAACATTTTTTACTTTCAGTGGAGTTTGAAAATCGCTATCGGTATTAAAGGAATTCCCGTCTAGATTTTCAAACAGTCTTTTCTACATTTCTCCAAAAAAAAGAGAAAGGAAAAATATAAGCCGTATGCGTTAAATTGAGAAAAAAATCTATAGAAAATATTATTACCCTTTTAGAATTAGAATGATTTAAAGAAGCTGCACCGTTCATAAAATTATTGAATCTACTTCTAATTATAGTGGAGGGCGGTTTGTTAGAGTCCATGTGCGACGATCCGGTCAGGTCTTTTTTATTACTCAGTAGCTCTCTCACTAGCCTGCTTCTCCTAGTCGAAGGCAAAGGGGTTTCTCTAGGCGCATGATTGTTAGCTTTATTGGGTTGTAAATATCTGGAAGATATCACTGTTTGGGGATGAGGTATATTCTCTTTAGGGAAATTTTCTTTATCCTGATCATCCATTGACGTAGTTATACAAGATGGAAATGAAAGAACTGTTATTTAGCCAACCCAGAATTTATGTTTTCAAAGATAGCGGGTCAATTTATTTTCAATTTGCTCAATATCAATTGGTGATCACAGTTTTTTAGGGTTTGTGATGGTTTCTAATATGGCTAAATGCCAAATCTTAATTTGCATTTACTAACATTGTTGGCCAATCAGATAGGAGTTGTTGATCATTTAGCTAAGGTAAAATCCCAATAATGCCAGACACGCAGAACCGGCTCCAGACCCGACTCACTTAAGACCATCCATTTAAATAGATCCAGTCCCCCAAATAACAAAGAATAAAACATTTTGATCATAGATACATCCCAAAGTTAAGAAAAGGTTTAAATAGTAAAAAACAGACGGTGAAATTTACTCAGGCCCCATATAAGCCATGATCTCGTAAGTAAAAATCAATAGATTATACCCTATTTAATTCTGTTATAAAGAGAAAAAAAAATAGAATTGTTCATCGTAATTTCAGAGAATTTATTGCAAAATTCTTAGTATTATCCGATGAGTTTATCAAATGTTAAAAAATCGATGGTACAATCAATATATAAATTTTAAACGGCTTGTAAAAGATCAATCTTCTTAATATTAATGTCTCTTTCATACATGAATTTCTTATATTGTTATTATCACTTATCATTTCTTTTGGATAATAGGGTTTTAATGTATCATTAACTATATTGAGTAACTATTTTTAATGGAAGCATCGTGTTTGTGTGGAAATTATTTTTTAAATGTATTATTTAGAAAAGTGTCGGAAGCGAGGTAAAAAGGTCTAACATGTAAAAAAAAGAGGATGGAAACACCTTAAAAATCACAATGAATTAAAAGAATTTCCAATATTATAAATATCTAAAAAATCAGTAATTTTTTTGTAAATTTTCAAATATAGAATATTTTAAAACAACAAAACTGTAAAAAAAAAAACACCTCTATTCTATTAAAATTTCTAATCCAAATAGTTCACGCACCAACCTTTGGAAAAAAAATGAAAGGTTGTTTCAAAAGATGAAAGCTTTATAAATGCCATACTCCCATTTAAAAGTCAACTTTTCTCAAAACCCAAATTTAGGAATATCAAAAAAAGTCATTTTTTGTTTTATATCGAATTCGGTAGCATAAAAAAATCAAAGTCATAATTACGATTAGATTGATTAAGTGTTAAATTTTTTTTATAAAATTTACAAATTATGATCCACTAGATTTTTAATTTTTTTAAAAACGATTAAAGCGTAATTATGAATCAAATTAAATTTTAATAATAAATAATTAAAAAATAAGTGATATAATAAAGAAATCCCTTTTAAATCACAGAAATTATAGTATAGATTTTTTTAGAAAAGTTAACTATTAGATAAAAAATTATAATCTGTTTTTTTATATTAGTTTTTTCCTGATTTATAAGGATTTAAAATTTATGGGACAATTTATTTGATAATTATAATTCTATTTTATAATAACCAAATATGCTAAAAAAATTCCCAATTAAAATTTAAAAACATTCATTAATAATAGATTAGGTCAATTAAGAGACAATTAGAATAAATAAAATAGAGGATACTTATTTCTTAAAAATTTCTTCATTAAGGACATATGTCTCTATTTTGAAAAAAAAAAATTTGATTTTTAACCAAATTTCAACAATAATCAATAATAATATCTTTTTTCAAGCTTATAAAATAACGTGTACAAATATTTTTTTACAATTTCTGATGAGCACATATCAAAAATATAGAGATAAATTTCTGTAAAATAATCTTAAATTTCAGAATATATTATCACTACTTCCGAACCTAATGATTATGAAAGCGATTCTGATAGCAATAATCCTCAGATATTTAATATCTTTGGATAATGATCCTAAAAAGTTATACATTTTTACTGGATTTACTTTAGTCTTATTTAACAAAATGTACATAATTCGCGAGAATTATTTGTTGTAAAAGATGAAAAAAGGAGAAAGTAAAACATCAATTCCCCTGCCAGGTTTTCAACAAGGGACAGGAGTTTTAGTAATATTTTATTTATACAAGGTGAGAAAGCTTGTTTGAAAGCTTAATCATTCCAAGAATGTTTAATCTTATATATGTAAATTGGCTCTTTCTTTTTTTTTAGCTCGGAGTGTTTAAAATGATTATAAATTGGTGCATTTTTTTATAATGCTAAAAATAGAATAATTAAATAGGAATGTGTTACTATGATAATGAGACATTTTATGTGGTTTTTTTTATCTGTGGGATATATTAATCTGAGTATGTCTAAGTAATAAGACATTGGATCATTAAATATTCTTAAAGATAAAAATTTTATATTCTTTTCATGAGATAGAAATTATTAAAAATTCTTGACTCTGGAAAATTATTCACACACCTCTCACACATAGTTTAAGCTATATTGAAGAAATTTCTAATTCTATTAGAGATACTCTAAAAAATAATTTTTGAGCATGTAAGAACTCGATAAATTGAATTAAAGGATTTTTCCAAGAAAAAAAATAGTTTCAGTTTCGATTTTTATCTGTACTGTTTTTATTATCAGATGTTTAAAAGGTAGATTCGAGAGGGAAAAAACTTTTATTCAGTAAAGCATCCTGAAATTTGATTTAAAAAATAATTTTGAGTGATTTGAGACGAATTATGCGTTTTTTAAAGCTTTAATTTTAAAATTTCGATGTCTTCTATGAAATTTTTCTGTTCAATGAGATCTAATTATAAATTTTTTTCTTAAAAAATCTATCTGGTTTCAGAATAAAAAAATCCTGGTGACGATAAATAGGTTTGTATAAATATTTCAGAGTGTTTACATCACAAAAGATATACTAAAGGGGTGGGATAATAAAATTAATTAAAGCTTTTAGAAACCCGATTCTTATGAAACCTAAACTAAAACCACACCAACACAGAAAAATGGAAATTAACATAGCCAGAGATGGTTGAAAATCACTTTAGACTGAAATTTTTAAATAAAAATACCTATGATTCATGCTGAAGATCTTCGGAAATTTTCGAAAAAACAAGTGATCTGAGTTTAGAATTAACTAATTTTCAAATAAACCGTATAATTTTAAATTTAAAGGTGTTAATATTTAAAATCTTATAAGAAACACAAATATCTGTTAAATAAGAAAAAATAAATTGATAAAATCAAATATAAAAAAGAAAAATAGAGTAAAAGAATATTCAGAACTATGAGATTGAAATTTATCGTATTAAATTTTTTGAAAGATCGATCAAATTAAATGTATTTTTCTGAATCAGAAATGGATTAAATAGGGATATTATCATTATAACGAACAAGATAAAAATCCTAAATATAGATCTTCTGAAAAAGACTAAATTTAAAATTTAATTTATCTGTTTTTTATATAAAAATAACTTTAAATTTTTTATTAGAATTATTTTCAATAATAATTTTCATATAGAATTTAATGATATAAAACTAATTTTAATTCTCATTTCTTTCAAATTTTCAAATGGTAAAGCTATTTTTTTATCCGAGTAATATCCACTGCAAAAATTTATCAATAAATTATTAATTTGATAGAAAAAATGATTTCATCCTAAAATTTTTTATCAATGATATTATATAATATCTCCAAAAAAAAGACTTTAATTACGATCCTTTTTTTTAATTTGGCCTATGTAAATGAAATTTTTAATAAATTTTATTTAAAAGACCGCTATTTTTTTAATCCTGGTATCGCAATAAAAAAATTCCTTGGTTATTTATTCATAATTCGAATTATATTTTGTTTTTTAAACATATCCAAACTTTGCTCATTATAGATTACAGAAATTAAATTAAAAAATATAAGCATTAAGCCC
>LSSL01004193.1:0-15192 GCA_001953115.1 Smittium mucronatum
AATGTAAAGATTTTGTAGTTTTTATAGTGGTTGGAATTCTATTACGATTAACGTATGAATTTTTTCTGAAGTTTAAATCTTCTGTTTTCTAATTTCAAGATTTTTTACAATGTTTATATTCTTTTGTACCTCCCCTATATGTAATATTTATTTTAAAATTGATCATGATTAGAGATCAAAGTAGTTCAATATAATTATTCCCTTTAAATTATATATTAATGTCTTAGATAGAAAATTATTCAGTTTCTTGCTTTTTAGAACTATGATTTTTATAATTTTGAATAACATCAAATTAATTGTTACTACAGGAATAAATTTAAATTTATTTATCTACCTTGAGACAAAATAAACATTAATTAGTGATATTTAATGAACTATTTTATTATTATTAAGACGATTTGTTTTTCTATATGTTATTCTAATTTCTTAATCCATTTTTTTCAATGGATTTTTAGATTTTATCAATATAATTTTTCTTTTCCTTCAATTTGAAAGTATTTTTAAATCATATTAAGCTGTTCAAACATAATTTCCGCTACATCTTCATATTCTCTTTTAATTCAGATAGACTGCAATCATTTCTATTCTTAGTCTCTTCTCGGATACAATTTCTTAATTGGGGGGGGGGGTTTCTTCTCGCTTACTGAAAAATAAA
This sequence comes from Smittium mucronatum, assembly GCA_001953115.1. NCBI lineage: Eukaryota > Fungi > Kickxellomycota > Harpellomycetes > Harpellales > Legeriomycetaceae > Smittium > Smittium mucronatum. Next base: position 656 of record LSSL01004193.1, read on the forward strand.
TGTATCTTTATCTTATAGCGTCCGTATTTTTTTAATTTGGTTTATCTGAGAGTTTTTTACCTCTCACAAAATTCTCACAGTTAATTCAGTTTTTTATATTCCTGGATACAATATCAGCTTGGTTTAAAATATTTCTGAATCTTTTTCTGGTCTTTTTTTATAAAATTGAGCAAAATTTTTAAGAAAAATATACTAGCTCTGGTTGAAAAATAGAGAAATTTTTTTCTTACCAGGATAAAGAGACTTTATTTATTATTTTTTGCAAATAATAATTATGGCTCCAAAGAATATCAAGAATAAAAAAATAAATACAAAAAGTCAGTGCAGTTCCACAAAAAATAGATTCAATAGTATAACATATGATTCTCTAAAGATTTATAATAATACGAATAAATGATTCATAATTAATTATTAAAAAGGGTATGTATCACATTCATATATAATTTAAAAAAATGGAAAATGGAAAAATATATGTATTATATCTTATGAGATTCCCTCCATTACTTAAAATTTTTATTATATTATTTCAAAAGATTTATAAATTAAATACTGAATATAAGCTTTGTGCGATAATAGAACTTGAAATAAATCTCCAAAAAGAAAAAAGAAAAATAATGATAATTGAATAGCTATACACTAAATTTTGATTTATTAACGGTTTATATCCAATTCTATTTCCATGAAAATTCATTAGTATTTATTAATATCCTACACTGTTTATACAATTTAATTTATACTAAATTCGATCAAAAAACCTTCAATATCATCCCAACATTCCCAAAATACGACTTAACCTAACATTATAGCATGTAATTGTCAACTTATTTGCACTTTTTCTTAAAATAAAATTTCTTCGGTCAATCTATCAGCCAAAATTTATTATATTTGAAAAAATTACTCAAATTTATCTCTGATGTGCCTTAAGTTTTGCCTAAAACCTCTATTACGTTTCCATAATTAGAAAAAGTTATAATAAGAGTAACTATCCAAATATGATTGATCTGAAAATCGTTTTTAGGAAAAATTCTATTTTATACATCCTGATAATTAATTTTCTTGACTATTAATTTTTATATTTATATTTATGTTTATTTTAAAATTTTGGACTTTACCCGAAGCTTCCTTTATGTTTATCAAGATAGCAACGAAGTCGGTCTTATTAGAAAAATTTATTGTGTAAGTCAAATAATGGACTCTAAATAAATCACAAACCTATCTTTAAAAAAAAAACAGCTCAAATAATTTTAAAAATAATTTAATAGTTTTTTTAGTTACTCTCTACTAAGATTCGATTATTTATTTTAATAAAAAATATTATTCAATTTACTAATTAAACAAAAAAAAAAAACAAAATTCTATATGATATCCATGTTTTTCTTTGGCCAAAGTAGTTCTCCAATAATATTTTCTTCATTATAGCAGTTTAATATTTTTTTTTAATTTTTTTTTTATCGATTTTATCAATTGATCTTAGTGCTTCTTTGCTTTTTTTTCCCAACAAATTTCATCCTTAATTGATATAGTTATGATATTTTTTGTTGTATAATTGTTTAAATTTTAAATCAAACTGGATATTGATGGATCATATTTTTTAATCAGTTTATTTTACTTTGAATACTAATTTAAATTACATCAATTTTTTTATTTTCACTTGTTTTTACATTTATTTATCATTTAAATTAGTTAGGGGAGTATCTTGAAATTATTTTTTCTTCTCCTACACTTTCTGCTTTTTCCTATGATCCAAATACATAATTTTTAAAAAAATATTCACACGATTACCATAAAGCAGAACTATATAATATTAAAAGTGCTTCAAAACTTTCAAAAAATTTCTTTATTAAATCGAAACAACTAATATTAATCGGTGGGAAAAAAATTACCACTATTTCCCTCCTTAATAATACCATTTTAAAATTACAAATATTAATACTTTTTGAACACAATTTACCCAAAATGGAAGAAAATAAAAATTATCCTGTATTTTAGTAAGTAAATTTTTTTTTCATTTATAAATAAATTTTAAGAATCATTCAATGTTTTTCTCAGAGCTTTATTTTTGAATAAAACTATTTTACTGTATTCAATTTCACTTTTAATGACCATATTTTTTATATTTTCGGATTTATTAGGTGTTAAAAAATACACAAATGGGAAATTTTATGCCATTTTAATTTCATTAATGACTAAATTTTGACAAAAAAATACCATTGAAAACTTTAAAAGCTCCATCCCTGAAAAAAAGGTATTTTTTTAGAATTTAGAATTTCTTTATTGTTTAAAATATAAAAATTACGCTTTTTACGTTGGTTTTTTAAGGATTCAAATATAAGTAAATCAATATGTTATTGATTTATTTGAGTGTTCTAAATAGTCCCATATGTCATAAATGTGTCTTAGGATTTTTTTTGCAAAACCACTGACATATATTTTCAATCATTTTAACACGAATTTTTTTTTGAAAAATTGGTTTTTATATCTTTACCATTCAAAATTATTCTAATAAAAAATAAGCTATTTTTCTCATAGTCATTTATGAGATATAAATCAATTTAATTAACAATTTTAACTATAATATCTCAATTGATGTGCTTTAGAAAATTTTAACGTGAATTCAGTTTTTCAAATTAAGTACCATTAGTGAATCTCCATGAGTTTTAACTCTTCTATTTCAAGTATCTCTTATGAAGTAAGTATGAAGACAGCCTAATTATTAAGGGGTTATTGTTTACAAAAAGCAAAGTCACAATAATTTAGTATATTTAGATTTGTTTTTCTATTAATGATACCAACTTTTAATATATTATTAATTTGTAAATTTTTCATTATAATTCATATAATGCATATAAAGATATACTCGTATCCATTTTTTTTTAGATAATATAAAAAATTTATCCGTTATCAAAAAAATAACAAAAAATAATTTTATTATGTGGAATTTTTTGTATAAATCGATTTTATTGATATAATAATACAAATAAAATTAAGCTTATAATAAAAAACTGTGACAAAAAAAATTTTAGAATAAATTTTTATTTTTTAATATTTTTAGTATTTAAATATAGATCTCAAATATATGGATTTTGATAGACTGTATATTTTTCATTAATATTATAATAAGTTAATGAAACATTATATTAATCAAATCAATCTTTATGAATATTCAAGTTATATATTTTGAAAAAGAGTTCTGGTCTAGATAAAGATTTATAACTAAAAAAATATTAATTAAATAGTTAGCTAATTAGAAAATCTTACATATGTCGCAGGGTAAAATATACGGCCGAGCACAAAGAACTATTTTTAATAGTAATGAAAAAAAAAAAAAGTAAACGGAGAGGACAAAGAAGAAAAAGAAGAAAAAGAAAAGAATGAAAGGAAAGGGAAGCGAAGGGTAGGGAATGGAAGGGAAGGGAAAGAAAAAGATTAAAAAGAAAAGAAAAGAATAAAACAAACAACTTTTGTTTTTTTTCCCTAATCGATTTACCACGTGAATTAATTTTGTATTTTGAGTTAAAAGATAACCAAATTCTATTGGATAAACTAAATTCAAAATAAATTACAAAGAAGGCCAAAAGTAATCCAAAAAAACTAATTAATGAAGTTGTAATAATAATAGAAAATGGATTGAAGAGATTTTGAGCAATAGAAAGAGATATAATAGTAATGATGATGCGAAAACAACACAAGTTATTGAAATTCTGTCAAATTTAAATATAAAGGAAATAAAAGACAGCTTTCTTGGCTCTTCCCGGCGGAAAATTTCTTATAAATAAATAATATTTAAACTTTAAGTATTTGACTTAGTTTTAAAATCTGAAAAATAAATAAGCCCAAAATATCCGAGTAAAAAGTAATTGGAAATTAAAACTCAGATATATTTCAGCTTAAAAATTTAAAATACTGATACTCATTCAAAAGTTATAAACTTAAAAATTAGTTATTACATTTTTTTTTATTTTCCTTTAAAACGCACCTATCTTTGACCTATCTTTAATTTCTTTTTTATATTATTAAACCCCTTAATTGAAAATAAAGGTAGTGGTACTCTTAAAAACTACCACACATATTTGATTATATTAATATTTTATTGCATTTTTTGTAAACACAATTTAGGTTTTTATTACTTAAAAAATTTAATTGGAGTTAAGGTGAGAGAAAAAAAAGATTCATATAATTTTCTAAATAAAAATTTAGGCTTATTTTTTATCATAACGATAAGTGATCGATTCGTATTGAGACTATTATTTGAATATAAAATATTAATATTTTAATTGTGTTGTTTTATTTTTAACTAATTTGGTATCTACTGTAATAGAATTTAATTTATTAAAAAGAAATTAGTATTCTTAGATACTGGATCTAAATTTTTAAAAAAAATTGTAATTTTGTTTTAAAGTCCCGAATTTTAAGAATCATATGATGAGTAATTAGATAAGCATAGTTGATAAAGATATGAAATGAAATTTAACCACACCTAATCATAGTTTTTTTTTGTACCACAGAATTTTATTGAAAGATAATTTCATTAAAAAATATACTAAAAAAATATGAAAAAAAAGAAAAGGAAGTATAAAAAAGACTATTTTTCTAATCAAAATAATCTCATCTGTAGGAATATCTGCTGCGTAACTATGGGAAAAGGGTGAAATCTGCAAACCGAAAGACCCCCCTGGAATTAAATCAAGTAGTTTTATGACTTAGGTTACATGCAACCAATAATTAAGCTCTTTGTAAAAGAAAAATGATTACTTAAAGCTATTGAGCTCCTATTCAGAGCCTAATTCTAACAGGGTTAATAAAATTAGGCTCCTAGCAAAACATGGGTTTGTTTTACATGGCTTTCCTAAAAATAGCTGTTAGATGCATAGATATGCGTCTAACTATTGATCGCGGGAATTTTGCACTAGAGGATGTCTCAGCTGTACTAAAAGATATTTTCCTCCTGTTTAGAGATATTACTCCTTTGGAATTGTTGTCCTCTGAATTGCTGTAAGATGTATCCATCACCCCCAAACAAGAATAGTATAACGCTTTGTGAAATTTTAGTTTAATTTACTTCTAAAGGTACAATATAAATCCTCTAAAACATGTCAAGGTATTTCATTATCAGTAGAATTTAATTAAATTAATTAAAAAAGAAATATACAGGAGGTTAAACTTAAAAACAAACCAAAAATAACACCAATTTTCTTGATTGAAACTAAAAATATTAATTTTTAATCGTCATTGTGATATAAAATTGAAATGAGATTAAAAAGAAACAATTTTTTTGAACAAGATAAAATTTCAGTAGCAACAAAATACGATATAATAATTTTAACTAAGAAAGTGAAATTAAATGAAAAATTTAAAAATAAATTGACTAAAAAAATCAAATTACACTATTTTTCAATATTTTAATAGTTCTACCTATTAATTTAACGTAATAAAATTGATTATATTATATTTTATAATTTTTTAATAATAAAAGAGTATTCATCGAGTAATCAGAATTATTATCTTTTTGTCGCCAAAATGAATAAATTCAAAAATTAAGCATATTATTTTTTTCTCATTATTGGATAGATAAAATTTACCGTACATATATTATAGCTATCGATAAATACAACTAAATTTAAAATATATTTAGTTGTAATTGAAAAGTTATAAATAAGAATAAATAAGAATTAAGTATAAATACTTTTTTTTCTCTTATACATAAAAAACACGAGTTTTAAAAATATTAGGCTTTTCATAAATCAAAAAACTCTGTAAGGCAAAGATAAACAAAAAAGCAAAATCCTTACCTCGATTAAAGTATAATACTTTATTTGATACATAATTTTTTTTATTTAATTATACTATTTTACATTAAAATAAATCGAATCTATCTAACATTAATTTATGGTACAATTATAATTTTATGTTTCATTATTAAAAAAACCGAAAAAAAGATAAAGCTGATAAGTTATATTATAACCATAACATTTGATATTCTTAGAACTTAAATTTTCATTAGAGCAGTAGAATATGTATTCAAATATTAATGCAAGTTTGTTATGAATAGATTAAAAAACAAATAGCATATTTCAAAATGATTATTTTTAAATTAAAATCATAAAAGCTAATATCTGAGTATATTTTTTGTACACAAAAAATATAAAAATAAATTTCGTTTATAAAGATTATTTAATACTTACCTAGATATTAATATCAAAATTTCCAAAAAATAAATAAATATATATATAGTTAATTTGACTCGTGAGATTTAGTTAATAAAATTATTACCATTTATATAGCACTTTTTCGGGATGAGCAAGTTAAAATTCCAAAAAAAATATTAAATAACAAAAATAGAGTTATTTTTGCTTTCATAAATGCCAAAAATTTATATTTGATAGATAATACGTTGAATTTTATATTTATTAAACACTTATGAATGTTGGAAAAGGTGTCAAGGAATTCATAAATTCTAAAATAAACTTAAGGAAATTTTTACCGTTTAAGATTATATGAAAAATATTTTTAATTAGTAAATTTTTTCAATTTTTTATTGATAAATTATTCATTTAAAATTAGTATAAGTTTAAAAATAGTGATTCTAGTTCAATTAGTATATTGATATTTGCTAATTCGATTAAAAGTAAAGTTAGTCTAATTAAAAAAATTTTGGAGGAAAATAATAATCCAAATAGGAAAAGACAAAAATGAGAAATATTTTCCTGATAACTAGACCGAAAAAAAAAAATTCTAATTTAAGAAATAATAAAATTCAATTAATTTAGTTTATATATCAATTACTGTAAAAAAAAGCGGCTGAAACAAAAACTTCTAGATTGAAATTAAATATTATATATTTGGATGTACAGGGTGTAATTTAAATAAAAAAATTCCTATTTTATGTTCAAGAAAAAGCTATAATATTTTTTAAAAATTATTACAAAAGTTTTCATAGTCTTTTTATAACGTTTTATTATACTAAAAATCAATATAAATATATATACTGAAAGTTTATTTTTTTTAAAATTCTTGATAATTTCTATTAAAATAATTTTCAAAGTATTATAAAAGTCCATATTACTTTATTTTAATTTGGTCTTTAATAAAATACTAGATATTGAATATTTTTTATCTTTGTTTTGGTTTATTTCATATTAAAAAAAAGCTAAAAAAATTATTAAAAACTTTTTGTATAAGAGTTATAAAAATAATAATTTAAAATTTTTGTAATTTATAAATTAATAATAATAATATTAGACTTTCAATAAAAAAAAAAGAAAATAAGTGTTTAATTATTTCTATAAGATTCTTTTATTTGAAAAAATCATTAAGATAAAATCGAATTTTTTTTTAAACGAAAATTCATAAGATCAAAAAATTGGTTTTAAAATAGTTTTGTTTATTTGCATCTTTTTCTTAAATATAAATTATAAAAAAATTTCAATAATAAACTTAGAGTACTACTTGTAAATCGATCTTTGATGAATTCCTAATAGAATGTAAGATAATATTCTATATAAATTTACGTTTAAAAATTACCCAGAGCCAAAAAATTTTTATTTATTGATTTAAAGCCATTTTAAATGAGTTAGCTAAAATAACATGAAGATGGTGTGGAAATTTTAGACAGATACAATCAAATTTCACCTTTTTTTTTTTATTTTTAATACATTTTATTTTGGATTTTTCCAAATTAAATTTTTTTGATTAAATTCCTTACAAAAAAATAATTAAAACAATTAAACGATTTTTTGTGAAATCATCAAACTAAACCAAAGCTCAAATTAATCAATAATGAAATTTTATGTAAAATAACTTATTTATTTTGAGGTTTTAACTGGGTTTGTTGTTTGAAATATTAAAAATTCTATTAAAAATTAATATAAGATGGTGAAAAAAAATCCAATTTACAGCTCAGTAAAGCTGGAATCTAGAAAAAATTAAAATAATAGATTAAATATATTTCATTTATTACGAATTTTACTTTATATTCTCAACATGCGAGTATGGCCTTTATTTTTAAGAAATTACTAAGACACGAAGAAGCCACATTCTTAGTAAGAATAGATTATAAAACCGGTTTTTAATATAAATAATAGACTTTTTTAAAAATCCGATAAAAGTTTAAGACATTATTTGTGGAGTATTTAATCAAAATTAACGATTAACCAACCAAAATGAGATATAAGAAATTTCAAAGTCGATTAAAAAATTTTAAAATTTAAAATTTAGTACATTTTTTCACAAATTAATAGAAATTATCTGAGAAAATAGACAATTGAAATATTAAACATGAAATAATATAGCAAAAAAATTTATTGGTATTTAGATTAATTGATAGCTACGAATAATTTTAAAATTTTTCATATGAGATTGATTGATTGGGAATTCAATTTATAGGAGATAAGATTATTTTTAGTCTAATATAATATTAGCTTTTAACCCCAAAATTTAATTTTAAATAAGATTCCAAAGAAAAAAGTATAATATTTTTTAAAAAATAAGTCTATTGTATTTTATTTTGAAATAATAATTAGATATTTTACTAGATTTTCCTGATTAAAAAATTCTATTTAAAGGTAACTTAGACCTGAAGACTATGATTAAAATATGATTAAAGCATATTCTAATTTTTATCTATTAATGTTCATTATAATATTTGGAACTGTGAATTGATGCTTTAAAATCGAAGATCTATACTTAAATTTTCTGTTTTCAATAATTTTATCATTTTTGATTTGTATTTGAAATAATAAAGCATCCATAGTCAAAATTTTATGAACTGCTGTTTTATGGGCCAAGTTATGTTAATACTCAATTTTATATAGTAAAAATAAAATTATGAAAAATTCACTATTTTTTTTTTACACTAATTAGGTACCCTCTATGTAATAATCTCCTTTCCTGAAAGAAAATTGATTTATTGATGATAAAAAAAAATGTTTAAAAAAAAAATTTTAATGTTTGAATTTTTTTCTCCGGAAATTAATAGTTTACTCGATTAAAAGTAAGTTTAAGTATCTAGATCGGGCTTTCTAAGCTATTAAAGTTGAATCTTTTTCGCACGGATAATACAGAATAAGCATCAATTTTCATTCAATAATTTTTTTTAAAAAAAATTACTTTTTAAATTGGATAGATTGTCTTTTTTAAAGAATAGAAAATGTTAAAATAAACAAATGTGGATTCTATAACATTTTAAACCATTATAGATGAAACTAAATTTGGTCTTCTAATTGAAAAAAGGTTTGAAGTTCTTAATCATTAAATATTTTCGATTGAGTAGTTTTGAAAATGACCTTAATTATTTAAAACCAGGTTATTTTGTTACTAACATAATAAAAGATCGTTCGATTGGCATTATACTATTGTTATTTAAAACAAAACTATTATTTTGACGAAAACAAGACTAAGTTCTTTAAGTTTAATAAATAGGATGATTGAAATTATTGGAAGTTAAAAATATTTATCGATATTTTTACTGCAATTATTTTTTTCTTTAATTAAAAACTTTATTAAAAAAGAAAATTGAGTGTAAAATGAAATTTTTTTTAAATAATATATAATAATAAAGTTAAGAAAAAATTACATTAAATCAAGATATTTATGTTATAATTGAGTAGCATTAATGTTAAAATTAATTAATCTCATTAGAGGGAAAATTAATTCATATTATACGATGAGAGGAGAAATATTAAGTGTTACCATCTTATCGAATAAAAATAAACCGAAAATTACAAATTAATAAAGTAAAATAAAATAAAATGAACTAATAAAATTTTATCTATAGCATGTAAATTAAACCTTAATTTTATCCAAATCATCTTTCGGCAAATTTCATGGGAACAGGTTGGCGGGACTTAATTTTCGCCCTAAAGAGCTCAATTAATTCCAAAATTATACTTCGGAGAGGATACATATCAAGTTACTCAAAACTTAATATATACTCTGTCAAGTTATTCGGAGAATTTATTGTGAGTCTATAGTAGGTATAGAAGATGGAATAGTTCGAACAGAATGAGTGGGAGACTATTTCATCCGAGGATAAAATTGAATTGGTTGCCATTGTGCGCCGATAGCGCTATCCTTCTGTATGGGTTTATCGGGATTGCGGCGTATTAGATCAGATATAGATCTAATGTGTCTAGAAATACTGTCTACAGAAAACGGTTTTGTGCTGTCATTTATAAATCTTAAAAGTCTATCAATTACCAATTTACCATTATTAGTGTGTGGAGTGGGACATAGACTATAGAAATCTTTTTCTTGTAAACTTTGTATTCCAATAACTGTCACAATTTCGGATAAGTGTGCGAAGCTATTTGGCAAGGTTTATCTATAGGTTGAAATTCTAGTTTTTTTTTTGGTGCTATAATTACCAAATTTAGCTCCCCTTAGATTATATGAGTCCTTTTTTAATTTATCTTGTTTATATTGTTGGCTCCGAGAAATCCTATCTCTGAAATGAGCCATCACAGTATGGAAGTCAGTTTTTATATTGTGAGTTCTATAATTGGGCCCCATTCCTTAAATCGATCGAGAACTGGAGATATATCGATATCCAGCCTAAAAAACGACCTAATCAACATGCCATCCAATGTCTTCGTAAATTAAGAAAACGTCAGATGTCTAGCTAGTTCATCTGGGTTTGATGACAGCTTTAAAAGAGCAAATTTTTATGATTTTATGTATCCCAAAATCAAATTTTCCACGGTGTATATCTCTGCCAGATAATTGATAATCTATGGTGCCGAGATTTCTGAAATTATTTATTTTGAGACCCCCCAATCTAAAAAAGCGTTGCTTGGAAGAACTGTATCTGGATCGTCGACTGAAAATTCATTTGTTTGAAAGGATAAATTAAAGGCGTAATTACTGAGACCTTGAATTTCGAGGAAACTCCACCTATCCTCCATGTTATCAAGCTCCAGTGCTTGTTTTTCAAGAAAGGTGGTTTCCGCTTTTTTTATACATAGTTATCGATATTTTCTGCAGCAAAAGAGGTTGGGATACTGATAGTGTCATCAGGTCCGGAAACCATGTGGCTGATTTCCACATTGGTGTAACTAATGTAATTTTTACTCTCTCCAGCATAATTTATCTACTATCTTCGCTATCATTTTCAAAGGTGGATAAAGTAAGGATTTTTGAAACTTGAAAATTTGAAGTCCAGAGAGTTCTGGACTAGCGATTAGCTGTCTCTGAACCAACTAAAATATTTTTCTGTCTTATTGTTCTGGAACGAGGCTAACAGATCCACGTCGTGTTGGCCATGTATCTTATTCGGGATATCGAATGTCTCTTGAGATAAAGATCTTTTGGTTTAGGCAGTCAACCTGCTCTGCGTATCCGCTGGGCTTAAGACCGATGGTAATATGTCACCTGAAGGCGTGTGTTTGTCTTGAGACAGTGCGACCAAGTTTTCTCGGAAATTTACAGTGGTTACGGAGAGGTATTTCTGCAGAAATTCTTCACAAAGGATATTGTTTTTGTGTTTTCTGAGTAGAATAGCACCTATTTTCCTACCACAATCTTTAGTTTCAAGACGTATATTACAGTTAATAATTCCTTGGCGTTGATGATAATATTCACCTTTGATATTTTCCACAATCCAGAGTACTTTTGGTGGCCTATTAAAACTCCCCAAGTGGTGTTTTTGGAGTATGTAAATATCATCATTTCTGGTGTTTCCTGTAATAATGATAGACGGTTCCAATACTTCAACCTGATTTTCCAAAACATTAGGTTAACTATTTATGGTTTATTCAGTGTCACTGTCAACGTCCATGAATTGTGTGTAGAAAGAGAGCGGTTGTCGAGCTCCCGAAGCTGAAGAAGCATTAGTATTCCTGGGAGAAATGCCACCGTCATCGACTGGGCTTTCCAAATAAAGCTCGCCTGACATCTCAATATCGTTTTCCCATAGTTCAGAAGTTTGCTAGCATCTAGTCTAAGATCCCAAATCTTGATCGAGGGGGTTTTGAATGTCATTTTTCTGGTATTTATCACAATATCTAGATTGGCGATTAATTTTTACGTGGATTTAGATTGATTTTTGGAGTTGATCTTGAATCCAAGCTCCCATAGCTTATATCATACTTCTCAGTGGCGATTGAACACAATTCCTTGCTTTCTCCCATAATCAGAATGTCATACAGAAATGCCGATATCTTCATTCTTTTCGATCTGAACCATTCTAAAACTGGGCTGAGAGTCTTCTTGAATATCAAGGGACTTAGGGATAGCCCAAGCGGAAGGACTCGAAGCTGAACGTAGCGGCCGTTCCAGTAAAATCCCACACACTTCCTACACTTCTTGTGTATTAGGATATGCATGAAAGCATCTTGTAGGTCTAAGGAATTGGGGTAATCCTTCCTTCGGATCATACGGCATATTGAAGTTTCTCTCCTTCATATGGGAGTTTAACTATCGGAGATCGAATACAGGGTGTAGATATCCTGTCTTCTTGGGTATGGTTAAGAGCTGACTGTAAAATATTGGGCCACTAGGCTGAATTTCTTCGATTGCTCACTTGATCAGAAGAGACGAGACTTCCACTGTATAGCTTTGAAAGCTTCCATGGTCATATTCAGTTTGTATTAAATTGTATAAGACGATAAAGGGAACCCGCAGAACTCTCCGCATTGCTGTGGGTGCAAGCTCTCCGACAAGCGTCGAAAACATCATATTAAAAAAGAGTTAATTCGGCTGATTTTCACTCCATGTCGGCTCTTATTTTTTTACGATGATAGTTTCGACGCCAGAGGCTTTTGGTTCTTCAATAGGATTCACAATCCCATCTCCGCTATTTTACGAAACCATCGGCAGCCCGTAAGTTTGGACCATACCGATTTGAAAATATATAAGCGGCCTCCCACTGAAGGGCTGTTTTTTGCCTCTATTTGGAACCCCTTCCGCACTCGCGACCTCTCCCTTGAAAATTTGATGAGCTTTTGGCTGTTCTGACATGAGCTGTTGGTTTATTAGTCTTTACAGCATTATTTTTCCGAGCCGTAAAATTTTTGCTGTTGTACACTTCCCTTTGTATCGTATTTTGCTGGAGCTTGCAAAAATTCTGAATTATTTGCCTTTTTACAGCTGGTTTTTTTTGGCTATTAGAGTATCAAGTTCTTTCTGACCCACCAGTAGCTTAGAGTTTGATGATACAAGTGAATTTGCTTTCCAGGAAGATCAATTCCCTTGTAAAGATTATCCAATTTTGCTTGTGTTATTGTGGCAGCAAGTTCTGAGAGGAAATCTCTCATGGTGCTGGCAAAATACGTTTCAGGATCGGAGGCAGTACTGATTCCAGGATTATTCTGAATTATGCGGTGGAAAAGATAGTATATCGGACGAGTCACCTGTGCTAGGGCTGACTGTATCCCATACAATACGGAATCTAATTTCATTACTGAGACCGGGGCTGAGCAGTTTTGTGGAGGTGGCGAGTAGTTTTTCGAAAATTCTCTAGGGCAAGAGTGTATTTCTATCTTGCGCTCGTATTCGTTCAACGGTAATCTAAAGAAATCTTCTTCTATCTACGGAAAATCTTCTATATTTCTGGTTAAACAGCCAAGTCCGTTACAGGGATCCGAATTGAAACAAAAAGTTCAAGTATCTCCTCTTCAGGGCATCTTTGCCACACCAATAATTCATCTTTCTCAGCCAATTCCCTTATTATATTGGCTGCTTCTGGGCCCATTGTATTTTGAAGGAATATAGTTTTTAAATAATTTTTTTGAATATCTTTATGCTGGTAGAGTAACTTATCGAATGAAAAGATGAAAAGGATAACCCTAAGATGTAATTTACGTTCTATAAATATAATTTTATTAGTTCATTTTATTTCATTTTAATTTATTGGTTTGTAATTTTTGGTTTAGTTTTTCCAAAAATATGGTAATAATCAATATCTCTATTTGAAATGTAATTTATAAATTTATTATTGTTAGCATTGTTTCTGGTAAATATCTTTTGTTTAGCTAATATATACTTTTCAAATTGAATGAGAATGGGTCAATTTGACTATATTGGAGATTCTTTTCAAAATCCTACTTTTTTTTACATTATAAACCATTAGTTACTCTTGGATCTACTTAAAACAGGACCAATAAAAATAGAAAAAAATACTGGCTCTGATAAAATTTCAAAATTTTACCAATAGAAAACTAGCATCTAAAATTCATATTTTGAATTACCCAATAACTCTATTTTTTATCAGCAATATATTTCCAAATTAGGAAAGTAGTAAAAATTTAGAAGGGAAGTGTTCGCTCTTTAAAAGAGTCTCCCATATGGGAGATTCTTTTCAAGACCAGGCTTTCTTTTACTGTGTAAACCACTGGTTAACTAGAATTTATTTAAAACCAGGCCAATAAAAGAAAAAAACTTACTTGACTAGTAAAATTCCAACATTTTATCAAGAGAAAATTATATTATAGGATTCATATTTTGAATTATCCAATAAATTTGCATTTGATTTTAGCTATGCTTATCAAATTAGGAAAGGGTTAAATGTTAAACCCAAGCCATTTTGTTTTTTTGCAAGCCGTTTT